>JAWQUT010000091.1:237057-252396 GCA_033807755.1 Ellobium chinense | reverse complement strand
CCCACACACACACAAACTTTTTGATTCATTTGATGTTGTTCCCTGTGGTAGTCAATATTCATTAAACTGCGTGAGTTCTGTGGCCTACTTGCAACTGATTGTTCTGATACACATCAGGAGAATTTAGACAGGGGGAGCTACATCCCTGGTGTTCTTGATCGGTTGAATTTATATGTGGCTTGTTTGGAAGTTTCCGAAATCAGCAGTCTGCTCTACTTCTTAATGAACACCGCCAAATAATCTACCGACCATTTACACTAATCAATGTAGGAAACGAAATCTACTTTAGTACCTAAATACCGCTAAATAATAGGCCTTCAAACCACACTAACCAAGATAAGAAACGAGTTTGCATTTTTTTTCTAAACACCGCCAAATAACCAGCCAACAAGCTACACTAACCACGTTAGGAAACACATTACACTAACCAAGATAGGAAACGAGGTTTGCACTTCTTTCTAAATACCGCCAAATAACCAGCCAACAAGCTACCTAAACCAAGATAGAAAACGAAGCTTTCTTTTCTTCCTAAACAGTAAACACTACCAATGATCAGCAAACCTAGATCTAGTACAGTAGTCAAGATAGGGAACGAAACCTTATACAATCTCCAGTAGGCAAAAACCGCCAAATAATCACCTAATCAACTACACTAAGCTAAGGTAGGGAACGAAGCCTTCTCGTGTTCCTAAATACCGCCAAAGAACCAGCCAGCCTGCTACAATTACTAATCAAGATCAGAAACAAGATCACACTCATGTCTACCTTGTCTTTTTCTTTTTTTTGAATTGAATGTTAGAGGCAGGGCTGTTTCTGACTGGCTCTACATGTTTCAAGGCGCTCGTAATTAAGGATTAACTCAGTGAAGACATCTACCGGATGCAGGTTCAAAGTTGAATTACACCAAAATGGGCTGTTTGTATCAAAATGAAAGTTGTTAATTAACTTGCTCTGTCAGTGCATCGTTTTTATTGACGTACACGATCGTAACAGAAGGTTGCGTTATTGCATACGGCACTGCACTGCACTGCACTGCACTGCACTGCACTGCACTGCACTGCACTGCACTGCACTTTTGTTGACCTCACAACTCCGGCAAATTTTATGGGCAGTATTATATCAAGACACTCCCGCTTAGAGCTTGATTTAAGGTAAGTGGCAGGATTAAAAACAGGATTAAGAAAAAAAAAGAGGCGCACCTGGGACTGTCACTAGTAATTCTAATTGTCTAAGAACTCTTTTTGAGAGCTTTCTCTTTTGTGATCCTGCACGTAACTTTAAATCCAGCTCTGGGCGGGAGAGGCCTATGATATTGCCCATGAAGGAAGTTAGACAGTCAGATGTGCACACGGTGCCAAAGTCAGATGTACATACGGTGCCAAAGTCAGATGTACACACGGTGCCAAAGTCAGATATACACGGTGCCAAGAGTCTGATGTACACGGTGCCAGAGTCTGATGTACACGGTGCCAGAGTCTGATGTACACGGTGCCAAAGTCAGATGTACACGATGCCAGAGTCAGATGTACACGGTGCCAGAGTCTGATGTACACGGTGCCAGAGTCTGATGTACACGGTGCCAGAGTCTGGTGTACACGGTGCCAAAGTCAGATGTACACGGTGCCAAAGTCAGATGTACACGGTGCCAGAGTCTGATGTACACGGTGCCAAAGTCTGATGTACACGGTGCCAAAGTCTGATGTACACGGTGCCAAAGTCTGACCGCTTAAGACAAGTTGTGCTTTAGGGTTAGATCTAGGTTTTTCTGTGATTTAAGGGCAATAACATGGGACACCCCAAAGGCCTGTGCTGAATGTTGGAGGAGAAGGTCGATCCCCACAAGTCCGGCGAATGATGATGATATGATGACGATGATGATGGTGATGATGATGATGATTTTTCATTTTTCAGTAACCTGAGGGAGGATCACTTTTAGATCCGGAAATTAGTGTTTATTTTATACAATAACCACATTTTGTAATGTGATATATATATATATACTCGTCCATTTAACCTTATTACAGCACGTTTATTGTTATTAAGATTAATATCATGATTATTATTTTGATGAGTGTGTTTAATGTGTCTATTGATGAATCATGTTTGAATCCTGAGTGAATATCTGCATGTGTCCTCCCCAGTCCGGAAACCACCCAATATGATCAAACCTGGCAGGCCTGATACATTGTACTACTATGAGAAGACCCGTGTTGTCATCAACTGCCAGGCGGGTGGCATCCCAAAACCCACGTAAGTTGAACACAAGGCAGGAGCAATATTGCTGAAGAGGTGTCTTCTATTTTTTGGTGGTTTTTTTTTTCTCAAAAATCTAATTTTTTGCGACTTTTGCGAAGTTAGGCTTGACTCAAAAAAATTATTTCCTGAAAGAAAAAGTTGGTTTAAGATTTCAAAAGGGCTTTCTCATTGTCCTCTCCAAGTTTTTCTTAGCAGGTCTCTGACATCTAGTAGGTGTATGTTGTTCACAAAGTAAATCGTGTAGGCTGTGAACAGTGCGACACTGACTTTAGTGTGCGCACAATAAATTGTGAATAAAAAGGATGACTGCTTTTGGATTCTTGATGGCAGCCATGTAATGTCACACCTGATAATTCTGTCTGGACTACAGAACCCATACACATATGAGAAACCATCTTTCTGGACTAAGGAAAATCAGATCCTGAGGAAAACAACTACTTCTACAATATTTCACACAGATCTCTCTCTCTCTCTCTCTCTCTCTCTCTCTTTCTCTCTCTCTCTTTCTCTCTCACTCTCTATCTCTCTTACTTTCTTCTTTTCCCTTTTCTTCTCTTTCAATCTCTCTCTCTCTCTTTCTCTTTCTCTCTCTTTCTCCCTCTTTCTCTTTCTCTCTGTCGCATTCCATCGTAATGAAGTGCATTTCAATGCATTATCAGTGAAAGCTCGATAATAGTTATGCCTTTGGCGCGTGGGAAAAATACATTTTGTCACTGAATAATGGAACTCAGGAATGATGCTGAATCATTCATGCCATCTTAGACTTCTAGCAGCAGCTAAATGTACCGTTGCTGACGACCCGCTATCATCCTAGCATCAAAAAGATTTACTAAAGGGACAATACCTAGGAATCTCAGTATAGTGGCCTCCTGAATTTATGGTTACTTCCCTTCGACCACACGAGGTATTTCACACCTATTGTTTGTTTCTTCTTTTGGCCCTATGAACATTTTGTGTTATTCTACATATTTTTTTTTATATACCACTGTGATTTGGGGAAATTTCTTCCATGGAGGTTAAAGTACTTCTTTTGCTCGATCTTTTAACGGGAAGAAAAAGGGGGTCAACGCCCAAAATTTTTCACAAAATGTCTTTCGAAAAAGGCCACCTCGAATTATGATTTGGTCCCCAGATTTTCATTTGGCTGGTTTTGACCGCGTGCGAAGACATAGGTCTACACATTTTATTTTTTTTATCTAGAAGGCTCAAATTGTACCTGAAACTTTAAAATTGGATGCTTTATTTAGATCACAGGTCATTTTACATATTTCTACACTCTGACACTAGCTGCTAATGCCCCAAAAAAGGGGAAATTTATATATTAACGGATTAATTGGGTTGTACACAATGAGTGATTTGCCCTTCTAATAGGTGTCAAAAACCTGACAAAATTAAGGCTTGTGGTTCTAATTTTTAGGAGATTGAAAACAATCTTCTGGCAAAAGGGAAAAGTGATACTTCTTCACGGAATAATCAGCTTTACAGGGTTATGGCAGCACAGTGTTGATGAAGGTGATTAGTTTTTAATTTTTTTTTTTTTTTGTCCTCCCAAACGCAGTGGCGAATGTTGGTCATACATATATTTAAAAGAAATATTTGTGACTGAATGACTAGCTGTCTGTCGGGTATCGAGTTTGGTATAGAAATTAACACCACTTAATGTAGGGACCTTAAAATTGGAAAGACGTCCTGAAAGGGTTAAAAAAGACGCACTGCAATATGATCGTTAACCCATGCGGTTTACTGGGCCACAAGGAAATTAGCGAGGTCTTTCTATGCCTTGACCCTAAGGACAGATTTACCACAGTCACCACGGGAGACAAAAGCAAAAGCCAAGGGCAAGACATTTTCGCTGACTGGCAAAAATGACGGGAGCATGCCAGTTTGGAAGTCAGGTGCATAAGCATTGCAACCCAGAGTTGTCAAGTCGGCGTTATGAAGCTAAATTCCTCGGTAGTTCTGATTACAGTAATGCCGCTATAAGAATGGGCAATGCAAATGGTTACAGATGTGGTATGAGTCTGGTGCTTCTTCCGCCCCCCCTCACCCGCCCCCCATCCTCGCCCACTTTCTTGGACAGCGTCGGAGCACCTCAGCTATGAATCAAATAATCATTAATAACGATTTAAAATGTTCTTAACCTAACCATGGCCCACATATGTGGTTAGGTTAAGAACATTTTAAGTCGTTATTAATGACTGGGAGGCTACAAAATAATTAACATAATAATATGTAAGGCCCAATCTCATTTTCTCCCAGCGAACTACTTCCACAGTCATCCAGGCGTCGCACTTTCACAATTCCTGCAATCATTACTTGCTCTTTCTACTTTTCCATTGTCGGGAGAATATGTCTGAGTAAACTTATCTGTAACACTGGCTTTTATTGATTGGTGTATCTTTGACTTCCGGAAGCGAGATGTGATGACGCAATCACACTACTATTGTGCTTCAACAGGAAGTGATCTTCATTTAAGTTAACCAATTAAAAACGGTCTACAGTGAATGTTACTCACCTGTACTGCAAATCAATGGCTATATGGGACAAAGGCGAGCCCGACGCCCCTACAGCCAAATATGACGTCACTTTACCTTGATTAGACCGGAAGATAGGATTTCACAGCCGGTCAGTCTGCTAAAACGCTCTAAATAATCAAAGTAACTTAACTTGCTGTTGGCTTCTGGGCTGCATATTTTTTTCGATTCACCATGAAACGACACAAAAAAATAATAGTAAAACGGGCTACTCAACCATGCTAGATGGGTTCTAAGGCAAAATTTTGTGAGTTTAATTTTCTCTCAGGTTTCACAGAGTTTAAAACACCTACAACTGTAAATAACGTTCCTTGCAGTGCGAGTGCATGGCCACTTTAAATTACACTGCGATTCACCGTACGATCAGCAACCGACATGAAAATGTCATGGTAGAAAAAAAAAATCTTGTGCAGTGTTGCCAGGGTGGCCATTTGAAACTAAATAAAAGTATTATTTTTGTAAGTGAATCTTCAGTGTTTCCTAAGCCATATCTGTTGTCTCCGACTGTGATTTCTTTGTCAAACAGGTTTTCGCCCCTGCCTGCAGCGGTCTTCAGTTTATGTAACACGCTGGTCTCAGTTTCGCTGTGCTTGTCTCAGACAGGGGATTCAAAACCTTTGAACACTGTGGCGCCTACGATTCAGAGTCATGTGCTAATTCAGTTTTCAGTTAGCGCGAATTTTCTACTTACATGGGCGGGCTTGGACCTCGCCTCTATGTGCATTACAGTTTTGCAAATAACATAATTACCAATTTTATTGTCTTTACCAGCGACGCTATTTTGCGTACATGTATTTGTGTGGGGGGAAGTGACTCTCTCTCTCTCTCTCTTTCTTTCTTTCATTCTTTTGCTGTCTATCTATCTATCTATCTATCTATCTATCTATCTATCTATCTATCTATCTATCTGTCTGTCTCTCTGTCTGTCTGTCTGTCTGTCTGTTTGTCTGTCTGTCTGTCTGTCTGTCTGTCTGTCTCTCTGTCTGTCCATCAGTCTGTATGTCTGCCTGTATGTCTGCCTGCCTGTCTGTCTGTCCGTCTGTCTGTATGTCTGCCTGTCTATCTGTCTGTCTGTCCGTCTGTCTGTCTGTCTGTCTGTCTGTCTGTCATAATAAATTGAAGCTATTCTCTTCTTTTGTACGGGAATGGAACCGTCAAATATTGCATGGTGCATTATGTTCCCAGATACAAATGGTTCCGGGATGGACAGGCGATCTTACCTGGTCCGTACATCTCTTACGACTCCATCAGTGGAGACCTTACTTTTCCCACATTCACTGATAGGGAGGAAGGTGAATTCCAGTGTTTGGCCAGCAATGTTTTTGACAATGGACAAGGGGGAACTATCACCGCTGCCAGCTTTTCACCTCCCCTTACACTGAAACAGATCCGTAAGTTATCTCCTCATTGTTCACTGTCACCACCACTTCCTCTTAAATTGATCAGTAAATTATCTTCCCAGTATTCACTATCACCACCCCTTACACTGAAACAGATTCGTAAGTTATCTCCCCATTGTTCATTAGTCCCATCACTTACATCGAAACAGATTTGTAAGTTATCTCCCCGTTGTTCACTAGCACCACCATTTACATTGAAACAGATTCGTAAGTTATCTCCCCATTATTTATTATCACTGCCACTTACCGTGAAATAGATTCATACGTTATCTACGTCTTGTACATTATCATATTATGAATTATTTGTCTTAGAGACATATTGAAAACTAGTGTGAAATCACGACTTAATTTGAGATATAATATAATTCTTCTGAGATCTCCACCCACAAAAGAAAAAAACAAACGCTCGAGGTAACATTTCGGGCACGCAATATTGCGCACACTATGTACTCATTTAGGAAAGAGCAGTGCGCACCATGCCCCACAATAATCTATGAGGGAAGGACCGTTCCTTTTAATTAAAGGGACAGGAGTAGCTATATTATTTTTTTTATAAAATTTAAACCGCGTACATTTTGCTTCCTCCTCCCCCCCCCCCNTCCCCCCCTTCCCCGACTTGTGAAAACACAGCTAGAATGTCGGGATTTTCAATCTGCGAGCGCCGTCATGACTTGTGCTGCGTGATGTCAAAAAGCGACGTAGGCCAGCAGATGATTGCTCCAGATGGTTTCCTCATGCGTCTGCACCAATAGTCTGCTAGCTTTTCTGGCTTTATGACGTCACGGTGCACGAGTAATGGTGGTGTACGCAGGGTAAAAAATCTCTATTTTCCAATGGTGTTTCCTTAGAATTGGTCGGGCGGAAGGAAAATATACACGGTTTAAAGTTTTTGAGAAAAATAATGTGGATTTTTTTTAAGGCTGTGGAGCAAATATCTACTCTTGTTCCTTTACAGTGTGATTTTGTTTGTTCCAGGCGTGGATCGGTTTAAACCCGGACCCGACCTGACAGAGGAAAAAAACGAGTATGAATACATCAAATTCCCGTGCCGTAACCAAGGCAAGCTTGTGGCGTCTGGGATAAAGTACCACTGGTACAGGGTTAATCAGCAGCAGCTCGACAAGGACAATGGCCGTTTGTTCATTGACCAAGAGGGTGAGTGGTAAACCTTTTCTCTACCGGCTGGACTGTTGAATGTGAGAAGAGGGGAACTGTTTGCTGTAAATACCGAAAGTTCTACCGGAACTTTTTTGGGGGTTCTTTGGGGTCACGTGATGACTACAGATTTCTGGGTCGCAAACTCCTACTTCCGCTGATGCATCGCCCATGCGCAAGGGCACGCGCTTGCGTAGTGCGTTGTAAACAAGGCGATACTGATGACGAGGTCTCTGGAAAATGATAAGATTTATAACACTTTTATCCCTATCCCTATCCCTATCCTTATCCCTAACCCTATTGCTCCTGGACCCTAATTTTAATGTCCATCAGGACAAGAATATCAGTCCAGGCGGATGCAACCGCTAATGAACATATGACGAGGTCTCTGGAAAATGATGATACGGTTTATAACACTCTTGTCCCTATCCCTATCGCTATTCCTATGCCTAACCCTAGTCCTAACCCTATTTGCTCCTGCGTCCTAATTTTAATGTCTATCCAGACAAAACTATCGGTCCAGACAGATGCAACCGCTTATGGACGGATCAGAACAATCAGATCAATATTTCGAAGAGCCATCTTAGCCGGTAAACGTCAGTTGGGACGGATGAGCAAAATAGCAGCAAAAAAGGTTCAGTCCATACAGAACATTCCCATGAAAATCGTGTCAAATACATATCATCATCATCATCATCATCATCATTATTTGCAAAACATTTATCCGCACTGGATCTAAATAAGTAAGGCAAAAAAAAAACTGTAACAATTTAACAAATTTTTAATTTAATACACAAATTTTCGGACTGGCGTCCTTCTTCAGATGTAGGAAATAAATGAACTAAGAATGACATGTCATTTAAACAAAAATTGATCAATAATCATGAAAAAGCTTGCACAGACACAAATAGCAAAGATCATCATCATCATCATCTTCATTGGAAAAATGGAAGGAAGGCGTTCTCCACCAGTAAGGTTTTAATAGAAAAAACACTCAAAAAAACAATCCAAATTTTCGGAACTAGTATGTTCCTTCGTCAGGGACACTACACAGAATGTGACAAGAATACTAAAGATAAACAACAAATATGAGAAGGGCGGACAACAACTCAGACAGAGATGAGAAACGTTTACAAAAGAGACAAATTTTAATACAGTCACATACAAAAAAATAGGAGAACAACTCGCGCGCGGGGGGAAGGGTACACTCAAAGGCTTGGGCGCAGGCATTAAATAACAACGCATAACATATCATCATCATCATCATCATCATCATCATCATCAGGCTATGGTGCTCTGGGAACATTTTCTTGTAACGCCTATGCACTGGCATAACGAAGTGATCTACGCCCATGAAATCTGACCATGCAACTTTTATTGCTGATGCTGTATTCATTTTCTCCTTCCCTCTCTCTTCCCCCCCCCCNTCTCTCTCTCTCTCTCTCTCTCTCTCTCTCTCTCTCTCTCTCTCTCTCCCCCTCTCTGTCTCTGACTCACTCTCTCTCTCTCTCCCTTCCTCTCTCAACTTTATGAGTTACGCCACTCTTCTGTTTTGTTCTTCATTGCCAGGAAGCCTCCACTTCTCTTATGTTTTGCAAAAAGATAGAACAACAACAAGAGATACCCTCTACGCATGTGCTTATGCTTCGGCCCAAAATGCTACGGGCATTATGCTTTCCACAGATGATGTTATATCGCTGACTGTGAACCCTGTCACAAGTAAGTATTTAACTTGTAGCCGCTCAACGCGAGACTTACGTCACTTTTTGGCTAAATGAAAAGAGTAGTGTGACATCATTACAACCTTAAGGTTACAGACCTGTAATAGGATTGGACCCTTATTTCCTCTATGGGCTATATTAACATTTTGAGCTGCCCTCTGAACCCAAAGTTTTAGCTTTCACCCAGACCCATACCAGATTGAAGCTCATTATGTGGCCCAAATTTTAAGACTTACCCAACCCTAGCAAGCCCATTGAAATTTTGAGCTTGGTTGCTATTTGTAAACAGACCCTACATTTTTCACTGGTCAATGGCAAACCCCGCCTCTTCCGCCTGAGCACACCCTTGACCTGGCAATTCCAGCCCAGGGCTAAATAGAGCCTGGTAAAATAAAGTAAAATGGACACAGATTCCCATGATATCAAAATTTCCCCCCTAGAGCCCTTATTACTGGAAGCAGGGCATGCCAAAAGAGGGAAAAGGGGAGATGAAATATCCTAAGTGGTAGGACCACAAAGTGAAAGTACAATTACAGGCCTGTAACCTTAATGTATTTACTTTCATTAGGTGAAAACAAAAGAGTTGCCCAATGGAATAGACAAGAAATATTGAAGAAATCACGACTGAATAACAAACGTATATTGTATAAATCATCTAGTTTGTCTCACAAAAACTCAAATTTATCCACAGTTACTGACATTTTGTCCACAAAATCAAACTGGAATTTTTTTAATCCATAAAATCAATTATTTTACTCTCTATTTAACACGACCAGCAAAAACTGGGAAGCAGATGGCATTATTGGTATTCCCCTTCACAGCTTGAAATCTCAGTACCTTTTTTTTTGTTTGTTTAATAAACTTTTATCCTCAGTCAGTCTAGAACAACAGGCCGAACAATGATGAAACAGTAATAATAATCAACACTCAACGGGTTATGGTGATTCTTCTTAGAAGTGAATCAGATAGTGATGAGGATCAGTGGATATAGTGATGAAAATAAAAATCATAATGCTCATTGTGATTGTATTGAGGTCAACGAGGAGCAAGAATCTCAGCTCCTATTTAAGGCAAGCGACAGAGCCTCATATTGACTGGCTTCAAGACATTTTAATTAGATTATATTATTTTGAAGAAAATCGATCTTGCTAACATTTTAACTAGACTATATTATTTTGAAGAAAATCGATCTTGCTAACATTTTAACTAGATTATATTATTTTGAAGAAAATCGATCTTGTCAACATTTTAACTAGATTATATTATTTTGAAGAAAATCGATCTTGCTAAAGAGTCAGCTTCAGCATAAAGGTTGCAGGAGCCTAATTGGAAATGCCTCTTTGGGGCATTTGACAAAATATTCTCCTCAGACTACATGAATGTTCCGAAAAGGCAAGGACTAGTCTGTAAGTCTGGAGCCACCACTGTGGTAAAATTCTATACTGTTTTCAGTAGGGGTCCTTTGGAAAAAATTTTCGCAAGTTCAGTTTACATGAAAAGGGGGTCCAAAATTTGGCATTTTTTTGCAGACCAGCTGCTCGCAGAAACTGAATCCGCTTAGACCCTTGAAAAGAGCTGCCTGCCAAAAATCTTTATTTAACAAATTTACCGATGTATCTCACAACTTTTGCGGTGTAGTTTTATGTTCTACAATTATTTCTGCACAATCTGTCCAAAGGACAGATTATTTACGTTGCTATTATCGACTCGGATAGTCGACACATTTTTAGCCAATTAGGCTCCTGCAACCTTTATAAAGTGACGAGGTATGAGTTTGTCATCTCCGTCCTCATTAAATTTAGGATCTGTAAGCTTAAAAATGCCACCGGAAATAAAACAGAACCAAAATATTTAATCTCGCAATAAAAATTATCAGCTAGCTTCACAGGATGTAGGAGATGAATTTTGTTAGCTTTTATGCCATCCTAGATTTATAAGGAGCTTAAGAAGTTATTGCTGGAAGATTATCACAAAAACCCCAATATGTCTCACAGACTTGAAGTTCATTAGATGCCGTTAATTTTGTACATTTGAGAAAGAAAGGTCAAGAGAATGCTTCTTATCGTATACGGTATCTCTGTTTCGTCAAAGTTGGCACTTAGATCTTTTCTTGTTCTAGCAACTGTTTGAGATATTCTGTTCTTTAACCCTCTAGTGCTCAGCGTATCAGATCTGATACATTTCGTGGAACAAAGAAAAAGCAAACCAAGATCATCACCCCGCCATATTAGTGTGAAGTCGCATGAGCGGGCATTAGCCTGGATATGAGACTTATGAACCGCATTATTATTATTATTATTATCATCATCATCATCTTGATGCTTGTTCCAGCATAGTGGATCCAGAAGTGATCTAAAAACTGGAGCTCGGACTTTTTGTGCCATTGTAAATAGGGCTGGGCACTAGAGGGTTAATTCTACATCTTTGTTTCTCAGATCCTGTGACCATCAAGCCGAGACTGCAATACAGCAACAGTGGTTTGACGGTTCTCAGGTTCAGCCAAGCTCGACTGGAATGTTTCTTCTCCGGCTAGTACGTGTATAGTGAGAAGATAAATGGCGACATACGCCTCATTTTGACAGGGTGCAAGACATTTTTGTTCTAAGCACTTATTCTGTTTCGCTTTGCCTCAGTCTCAGAGAGGTGTGAAAATTAAATTGGCTCGGGTCATTTTCGAACCAATGTAGCAATGCGCAGATCAGAACAGTCACTTGAATCTATATTAACAAAACGCTTCATCCAAATTTGTGTCACAGATTTTTTGAGAACTACGTAACGTAAAAACATGCGGTTTTCACCTAAATTCGTAGAAAAATACACAAAAGGTAACTATACACATCAGTCTTCTTTATTTCTTTTACCCTTTTTTAAAAAAGAATGTGTATAGCAACTAAATACAATGTCCGATAGATCTTTTCAATCCGCCCGATTCGCCAATCGTCCAACTTTTTCACGGGGTCTAATGCATTCGTCTATGTTGCCTTTCGGTGCGCTAGGTATTCTTTCGCCGCTGGTGCGTTGCCTGCCTGCCCATTTGTAAAATGGGGTGTTTTTGTCTTGTATGGTTATATCATAACTAGTCAAAGGTACAAAACAGCTCAGATTGGATTGTGTCTTTTTGTGATCACTGTGTTCAAACACATATTCTATTTCTTGAGTGTCACTGTTGCAAAGTTTGAACTTCCTGAATATTCCATATTTATTAAGCCTTTTGTTGTTGTTGTTGTTGCTGTTGTTGTTGTTGTTGTTGTTGTTGTTGTTGTTGTTGTTGTTGTTGTTGTTGTCTCTGAACTGTTTGCATTGTAACATTAAATATATCATTTGTCAATGTCATATTTTGTAAAGACAGATGAAGATCAACGTTGATCAGAAATTCTAATTAAATTCTCTTATATAATTAAATTCCTATTTGTGTGGAACAGCATGGTAGAGTAGTCAAAAGAGTGACTCAAGATCTAATGGTCGTGGGTTCGATTCCCGACCAATGTCATGTTGTAAGTGCCTTGGGAAAGCATCTCTTTCACATTTCCCTCAGTCCACCTGTCTGTAAAATGGGTACTTGGTTATAACCAGCGAAAGATATTGTTACATTGCTAGTGATCAGCACCTATATGACAACGGCAATGTATGCTTCCCAAGGAGTTGAGCTAGTCCTAGAGTGATCCGGCCTGCTGAAGTTATAGTACAGTAAAGTAGCTAATACACCGCATCATTATCTTCCCTATTAAAGTTACATATTTCTTTGAGGATATTTTCTCCCCGCTAGTGTCAAGTATGTGTTGTACAGCGAGTTTGTTGTCTCCGCACAGTGACCCATTTCAACCAATCCCCGACACAAGCTGGTACGATGATGCTGGAAACCCGATCACCAACAGCAGCAAATACAGGCTGTCCGGTGACGGCCGAGTGTTGACCGTCCTTGATGTCAGATTCGAGGATGAGAAGAACTATTACTGTGAGGGCAAAAACTCGGGTGGAGCGACCGGAAAGAAAGACGTTTCTCTAAACGTCACCTGTAAGTTTTGAGGTCACGTGGTATGTGTTTAGCTTCATGGAGGTGGGCGGAGCTTAGACGTTTGTTAAAATAGCTGGAAATTTCTAGCATTACTCTGGAATCAGAGCTCGGCAATGATAGCAACCAGCATCTACCATTTTGAATTTGTTAGTGGAATTTTTTTTTTTAATGGCCTTGTGTTGGAGGACGATGTGAGAAAAATCAAAAGTGGTGTGTATGCTAATATACATGAAGGAAAGTCATAAGTAAAGCAAACATCACGAATAGACTAGCACACTCTTATAACTTCATACCGTCGTTGCTTTACCAGATACCATACCAAATTCCAAGTATTTTTACCAAGAAGTTCCTAAATTATCAATATTTTCAGCGGATTAAGAATTTTCGAAAGGACTATAGCAAATGAGCGTGCCTTGTGCTTCTCCAACTGGACTCCGAGTATGATGATATCTACTACTTATTTTACATAGTAAAATTACTTTCATTAATACAGAACGTAGCATTTCAGTTCTCTTTTACCAATGAGCTAAACAAATATCATTGGTTAATGTTATCTTCTAATGAGATCTGATCCAGCGTATATTAAAGTACACTTTGTACAACTTCAGACACAATCCCTCAAATCTTGCCCCCCCCCCCCCNCCATTTCAAACCGCCCTACAAGTACCAGCACTATCATCTGCTTTAACGCCCTTCTTTGTGTTCGCCCACATATCCCCTCTACCCCAACAGCTGAACCCTTTTTCCAGAACAGAGGTGACTCCCCTCAGGATGTAACTGTGTCCGAGGGCAAAGATGTGGTGTTTAACTGTGATGCCAAATCTGCCCCTAATGAAACACCTCCTGATGCACCTATCTGGTACATCAATGGCCTGAAGACAGGACCACACACTGGTAGGTGTTACTCTTCAACTTGGTTGTTATTCTATCCATCCATCCATCCATCCATCCATCCATCCAAATAATCCTGCCTTCCAGTGTGCCTGTGTGCGTGCCTGCCTGCCTCTCCGTCTGTCTATCTTCCTGTCTGCCCGCCCGTCCGCCCGCGCGCCCGCCTGCCTGTCTGTCTGTCTGTCTGTCTGTCTGTCTGTCTGTCTGTCTGTCTGTCTGTCTGTCTTCCTTCCTTCCTTCCTTCCTTCCTTCCTTCCTTCCTTCCTTCGTTCATACATGATCCATCCCTTAACTCCGCCATACAGCGCAGAGGCAGATGTTATAATGGATGAGCGAATATTGGCCTTTTCTTTTACAGGAGTCAAATTTTCATGCTACATATATCAGCTTGTTGTTGTTGTTGTTGTTGTTGCTGTTGCTGTTGTTATTTTCTTTCTTAAAAAAAAGGCATTCCTGTCCTGAATTCTCAGATCTCACCAAGTATGTCATCGGGGACAACAACAAGATATTGACTGTGAAGAGTGTAAAGAAGGCCACAGACATCTTGTGTGTTCAGTGTCAAGTCAAAAACCCTGAGGGCACCACATGGGGACAAGCGTGTCTCAATGTTATCTGTAAGCAGTAGTAGTAGTAGTAGTAGTAATAATAATAATAATAATAACAGTAACACTAAGGCTGTTTATAAGTCTCGTGTCCAGGCTAGTGCCCGGTGACGTGACTTCACTTTATTATTATCCCAGCAGGCTTGATTCCTCTAGGACTTTCTGAACTGCCTGGAGAGCGTACAGTGTCTCTGCCATTTAGAGGAGCTGATCAGTAGCATTCTGACAATAAATCATAATATAAAAGAGTAAGGGTTCTAGATCCTTAAATGATTTTACCATTATCATAATATGGTTGAAGGTTGTTGTGTTTTTTTTTAACTGGCTTACTATAGCCTAATTTTGACTCATTATTCTGCCCCTATCTCTGCGTGAGATCTTATGCCCCATCTTATGTTCAAATTTTATGCTGAATACAGTTGGCGTCCTTCATTGACATTTTTGGCAACTTCAGTTTAGATGAAAAGGAGGTCCAAATTTTGGCTTTTATTTTCCTGCTTGCACATAATAAGTTGCTTAGGCCTTTGAAAGAGGTTGCCAGCAAAAAAAACGTTATTGAACAAATTTACTGGTGCATCTCACCATGTTTATGGTGGGGTTTCAGGTTTTACGAATATTCCTACACAATCTGTCCAAAGAACATATTATGTACCCTGCTATTGTTTACTCTGAAAGTCCAGATATTGTTTACCATTTAGGTTCACCGCAACCTGCATGGTACAGTTAACTTATGAATTGAAGAAGCTTTGCCGGGGAGTGGGGGGG
>JAWQUT010000091.1:189402-223224 GCA_033807755.1 Ellobium chinense | reverse complement strand
CCACCCCACTCCCTCTCCTGTGATTCGTATGTTTGTACTCGACTAAACCTGAAACGAGGCCACCATTCGTTATAATTAGTTAATTAGTATTTTCCTACTACCTGAATTCGAAATTTGAAATGTGGATTCGATATCATAGTTGTCAATTCTGCTGGTTCGACGGATTGGATCCAAGAATCCGAAAACTGAACTTTTGCCCATCCTTTTAGTTTGATGCCTTGGTGTAATATTGCCGTACTAACATATGAAATTTTACAGGAAAAACAATAAAAATGTCAATTTGTATCAAGCGAATTGTTATATGTAGAATAATTCTAGTGCCGTTTTTAACCATGAAAGTCTGAAATTAGATCTAGGACATTATTATCGAAAAAGAGAATTGCCATGAAATGCTGAAAAGTCGATTTTAAACGAAATGTCAGTTACGGAAGTGTTGCATTAAGGCATCGAGTTGATCCAGGCATGTTTGTGCATAATATTCTGTGTGGGATATTGTTGTGCCATTTCTGTGTTTGTGGTAGGTACTTTTAATATAATGTTTAATGCCTGTCAAAATTAACTGCCCTCTAATTCTCACTTCAAAGCTTGGGCATATTTTTTTAAAATGACTTTTCAAAATCAGAGATGGACTCTCCATGCCCTTATAAATGGTTTGTACTTCAACATTTTCCGGTCTTCGTTTTCCAGAACTTTACTTGACTCACTAATTGAGCAGTTTATGTGTTTTTGTAATCTGCCTTAGAAACTAAAATCGTGTATGCGATATAGAAGAACAAGTAAAGAGAACCATAATAATTTAACGCAATTCTTTTCTTTTTTGAGAAATGATTGTTGTTTTTTTTTTTTATGTTAAAGTTTTCAAGTGGGGACCATTGGAAGTTATAATTTTATGATGGACAATATTTTCTTTTTCATAGTTATAGAACATTCCATAAATGGTGACAGCTTCCTACGGAGACTTTTTTGACTTACTCACTTTGTTCTCTGACGAAATGGCCGACAGAGTGACGTCACTACTTTCATTTCTTTTTATTGATCCTGTGACAAAATGAAGGCCACTGAAGTTCATCTTATGACAAGTGCCTTTCTTGTGTAGTACCTTCTGATGACAGCGCAAGATGTTACATGGTTTATCTGCCACTTTTTAGAATGGAATACTGTTTATATGTTACTGCCATCGGTCTTTTTACAACCGAGGGCTCATTTTGTTTGTGCTTTGGCAACTCACTTTTAAGGTTAGGCTATGCATGTTATAGGATATATTATTATTAATTGTTGTATATTTATTAATATACGTAGTTTTGATAACAAGTGTATACTTTAAATGCAAAAATAAAATTTTTTAAAAAGTTAGACTGGCATGCCATAATTTTTCTTTTACGTATTGACGTACATTTCACTTGCTCATACAACTATGTGATGTGTGATCTTTGCTCACCTAATCGCCGTGTCATTCAAATATATTCGTCCATTTCATTTTCTTTGGACACCTTTCACGAAATTCAGTGTGTCTTGCCTGCTACATTTGAAAGCACTAAAACACTATAGTACAGTGTATTCGATCCACTTGAGGTATC
This sequence comes from Ellobium chinense, assembly GCA_033807755.1. Taxonomy (NCBI): domain Eukaryota; kingdom Metazoa; phylum Mollusca; class Gastropoda; order Ellobiida; family Ellobiidae; genus Ellobium; species Ellobium chinense. The sequence continues at coordinate 221,647 of JAWQUT010000091.1, read as the reverse complement.
TAACCATGCGCACTGGCTGCAGATTAGCTACGGGAAACTCCCAAAACTTCAGTGATGATCTCCGTAGTTACGGCCAACGCACAAAGTTAAACTGCATTGTGAATACGGTCCAAAGAATTAAATGGATGATCCACCACTTATTTTAACGCTTTGCATTATCGTTGTGAGTGTGGGACTCGTTTTATGTCATGTATAAATAGGTATGAGAACCCATTGTTACAGTTGTGAGTGACATTCTAATTTAAATTGTTTTGTTACCAGTGTTTTTAGAGATCTACAAAGAACTTCTGACGGGGCTGAAATGTTCAATATAACGTCCATGTTTCACGAATAAGGTCATTTTCAAATATTTTTTGCTGTTGTTGTTGTTGTTTTTGTTGTTGTAAAGAATTTTATAGCGCTCTCCTGACAGTATTGAATTTCGTGTAGGAACTGAATCCCAATATTTTTGTAAGTTAGATGAATTTTTTTTTCCCCTTTGATTTACCAGATAATCGCGAGTTCCTTTAATATCAACATTTTTCTATGCACCCTTGGGTTTGCAGCTCAGAAGAGTCCACAGCGCATAAGAGATTTATCACATTATCATAGCCGTTCAAAATTTGTTGAACCATGAAGTTTTTTTAGAATTAAATTTAATGAGCATAACCATTTGGAACAAGTCTGGCAAGCAGTATACTGTACTGGACTGGCTTTAGTTTTGTCATTCAAACTATGACGGTCATGTCTTCTTTGGCGCCTCTTCGCGTCGTGCAAGAGACAAGAAATATGAAATAAAGTTATGACAGGCAAATTGATAGCATTAGAGAAGTGGGGTTGAAAATGATTTCTTTAAAATAGTAAATTTTCTTGTCTTTATACAGTCTGTTTTAAATAAAACAGTTTGCCGAAACATATCATTTCAGAATAATTTTTAAAATATGTTTGTATATTTTTTTTTAAACAAAAATGTATGGATTTCATGTATATTTGGCTGTGTTTACGCATAATGCTTGTAGTTAGGTTTGATGTGTTTGTATGAGCATATCGTAATGTCAGTGCAGATTGCAGATGTTGAGATACTTTCTGTTGTAAGATTGTACAGACTTTCATTATTTTCTTCATATTTGTACGCTCCCGCTATGTTTGCATTCAAACAAACATATGTGAAATCTGGTAGCGAAGTAACTCCTGTATTTTGACATGTTCTCTTAACATCACCATCCAAATCAAAAACAAAAAAAATCACTGTTTAGCACTTTGGTGCCTGTTTTGCATTCCAAAAGAACTAAATTAGAAAATGGCACTGCTCCTCATAGTAATGCACTTTAATCTACTATGAAAGAGTAGCGGGTCCTCGTTTAGATTTTATGTACTCACACTTTTTAGCTCGTAAAATAAATTGTGTTATTACCACCAGAATCCGGCCCAATATATTCAGCACAAAAACTATACGAAAATGCGCACACCTACTTAGGAGCTTGGGCATTAACGATGGGATTTCTGCCATTGTAAGATATAATATTACTGTGCATGTTGAACGCAACTTTACGTGCTTTCAGCACCAGTGCAGTAATGTAATTCCTACGATGGTAAAAGATCCCATCGTTATTACGCAAGCTCTCAAATATGTCAAACTACGATTTCATTTGTCAAACGGACGGTGCCCAATGTTTCCCAGTTTACCTCAACAGTCCCTTTGTGTAGAAATCTGTTATCTGACACAATACCTTACCTTCGCTTAATCGCATCTCCTCAGGAGCACAGGAGAGGCTGCATTTATAGGAATCACGATTATCCATCGATTTTATATTGCAATGTAGCATTTAGTTTTGTGGAAATTTTGTAGTTAAGCGGAAGTGCGAGCATCCTGATTGCCATTATGCGGAGCAGACTGAACTAGGTTACTGTTATTCTCAGTTTTTAACAACAAGGACAATCACAAACAAGTCTTAAATATTCACCCCGGGGGAGATCATGCCTGGTGGTTGCAAGGCAGTGTAGTTTTATAAAAGATAGTTGCGGCGCTGTACTTAGATCTGCATCTCTATCTCATCTCTGGTTCGGTACCCACAACAGTATACAGTATTCAGTAGAATCTGGATGTAAAGTTTGCCCTTGGTGCATGGAAAAAGTGTACTTAATAATGAGTTATATTTAATATCAAGTGCCAGCGGAACAAAAACGGACTGCGGGCCTGTGGGGAATACAGCAAAACCAAGTGGATAGGGAAGGCCCGAAGTAAAATATTTTGATAATTTTTTAATACAAGTACATAAAAATATGGAAGTGCAATAACATAAAACTAAGACTTTCGGGCAATGCCCTTCATCAGAGGATGCCCTTCATCAGACTTTCTCTTCTCTTAGGCCGCTGGTCGTTTCGTTTTAGTTCGTTTCCTTTTAATACAGTTGATCCTGTTTTATTTCACTTAATTTACATTTTATACTCTGACGACGGGGATTGCCCGAAAGTCTTAGTTTTATGTTATTGCACTTCCATATTTTTATGCACCTGTATTAAAAAATTATCAAAGTATTTTACTTTGGGCCTTCCCTAACCACTTGGTTGTACCAGCTGAATAATAAATTACTAGAATAATAATGAATTGGTACACGACAAATTAATCTTTAATAACAAAGTAAACTTATTTAAAGAGTACATAGAAAAGAAAAAAAGGACCAAAAAAAATTGTTCTTAAATAAAAGTACCTTGTATCGAGATTCCACTGTAGGTTGTAATGCCTTCGTTAAACATTTCATTCGCGTTTCTTCTATTCACACGTATTTAATCCTTGTAGATCTATTACTGTAGCCTTTTCAGTTTGCTCTAACCACAATTTTTGGATGGGGCGGATGACGGTTTCAATCGTCATTCTTTGCTTAACGGAGAGAAGCTCAGGCCGGTTTAGCTCCGCTGGTTTCAAAGTTGTGAGGCGGCATTAGTCTCAGGGATGGATAGCTGGCTATGGATGGTCGAAGCTACTGTCTGGATGCTAGTGTCTAGTGCCTTTGAAATGATGGTAAAACGATACGATAAGCTAGTCAACGAGTTGAGAAAGTTATTAGTTGTGCTGGCCTGTCGGAGTAATGAGAATGACGTGAACTAAAATTGCTTTAGTACGAGATCGTCAAGAAAATTCTTACTGTCATCATTATCTTTCTCTGTTATTCATACAGCAAAGTGTCTTATCATTGACTGGGGTTTTTTTTATGTGCGCTGTATTTTAAGTTATTCATATTTCTAAAAAAAATATTTCTTTATCATTCTTGTTTTCTACAGAATAGCATTACCTTTATTGTAATACTCATTACATAAATTTATGACCACATTTATCTTGATGTCCATCACTATCATCATCATCACCTTCATCATAATAACATCCATTATCTTCATTCATTATTCATTATCTTCATAATCATCATTTTTTTCAGAATTTTTAGTCGTGGGTGATTTACCATGCTAGATTGTTTGAGCTTGGTGCGTAAAATATGCTTGAGTGAATGCCTGTGAATGTGCTTTTCTGCTCCTCTGTGAGTGATGGCATTTCTTTAAAGTTCTTTCCGCTATAACAAAGACAGTTTTCTACTATGTTAATAATAATAAAGTGACTGTATTATGCTTATCTAATCATTTGTTTTATTTTTCATGTAGCGTGTTTAACCCAGTGCAGCTTGTACGATAATGACATATCGGCGTTTCGAAAGTCTCTCTATTAGTTGCTAGTCGTCGAGAATCCCTGACCTGACCTATACGCAGAGAATGATAAATTCACAGAAGAGCCATCTCTATAAGGTTACAGGCCTGTAATTGTACTTTCACTTTTGGGTCGTACAACTTAGGGGGTATATTTCATCTCCCCTATTCCCTTTTTTTGGCATGCCCTGCTTTCAGTAATAAGGGCTCCAGGGGGGAAATTTTGATATTATGGAAAACTGTGTCCATTTTACTTTTTTTTACCAGGCACTATTTAGCCCTGGGCTGGAACTGCCAGGTCAAGGGTGTGCTCAGGCGGAAGAGGAGGGGTTTGGCGTTGACAAATCGATAAAAGAATGCTGACGTACTGGTTAAAACTTATCACCGGGAAAGCAACTAAATTATCCAAGAAAATGTACGACGTACTCCTTGACTACCACATGAAAGGCAACTCACAAATACCATGGTTAAAAAAGATTGAAAACACTCTGAATATCCTTGGCTACCGAGAAATTTGGCTCCAGCAGACATCAACATTAAATATGAAATATATCATCCAGCTACTTGACAGGAGGCTAAAAGACCAAGCACTCCAGTTTTGGAACAGCAGCATAGAAAAATCGGGGAAAGCTACCTTTTATAGATGCATCAAGTCGGAATTAACATTCGAAAACTATTTAGATGACCTACCTATACACTTAAGACACTCCTTTTGTAGATTTAGAACAACTAACCACAAAATGCCAATAGAGACAGGAAGATGGAAACAATGTACCTATATACGAGCGTAAATGCACTCTTTGTTATAATAACTCTGCTGTTGGAGATGAATTTCACGCCATATTCGAATGTCCAAAATTTAATCTGGAAAGGAAGAAGTATGTCGACAAAAAATTTATCTCAAGACCTAATATGTTCAAAGCTAAATTACTCTTCAATAACCAGTCAGTACAATGTATTAAGTCACTGGCCATATACACTAAGAAAATACTAGATAAATATAAATGAGGATACTAAGTGGACATTATATATGCTTTATCAGAGTGCATCTTAATTATTACTTTGTCATCTGTCCCGTCATTTGTTAAAAACAGTTGTATGCCTTTATACCAGAAATGGTCTGGGCTTATTTACAAATAAACTTGTTAAACTTGTTAAACTTGACCAGTGAAAAATGTAGGGTCTGTTTACAAATAAAATAGCAACCAAGCTCAAAATTTGAATGGGCTCGCTAGGGTTGGGTAAGTCTTAAAATTTGGGCCACATAATGAGCTTCAATCTAGTATGGGTCTGGGTGAAAGCTAAAACTTTGGGTTCAGAGGGCAGCTCAAAATGGAAAAAAAGGTCCAATCCTATTACAGGTCTGTAACCTATAACTATGTGCACGATATTTGTTATTTTCTAATATTGGTTGTTTCTGTTGGTTGGTTGGTTGGTTGGTTGGTTGGTTGGTTGGTTGGTTGGTTGGTTGGTTGTTTGGTTCGTTGGTTGGTTGGTTCGTTGGTTGGTTCGTTCGTTCGTTCGTTCGTTCGTTCGTTCGTTCGTTCGTTCGTTCGTTCGTTCGTTCTTTGGCAGGCTGGCTGGTTGGATGAATAGAAACCGTAGATGGTCGCTGCCATTTTGCTGAGCTCTCACCCGAATTTTGCAACACTCGTCACTTTTTTTGATAAATTTCTAGTAAGTGCGCGCATTTTCTCATCGTGATTGGAGCGCAACAAACAAAAACATACGCATGGTGAAAATAACAAGAACTCCTTGGGAGGCATTCGTGGAAAAGAAAAGGACTTACACTCTTCATATTGCAGTTTATTGAACATTTTGTCCGTGGCAGTCGTAGTTACAGTTCATGCACCACACGTTTAGAGAGTAATACAGAAGATATCATGGATTACTCAGTGTCCTACGAAACCAATGACAGAGATTATCTGGGACACTTGTTTTGGTTCCTTCATTGTCTCTGAGGCGAAGTGAGCGGAGCTTAGAAACAGATTTGGAATCTCTTGAGCTGCACCATGAGTAGGACCTCGGAAAAAGTGACGACCGCCATCGACGGCTTCAATTTTGTTAGCGGAACTTTTATCATGAGCCTTGTTATGAGGAGGATGTGGCAAGAATAAAGGGTGGCATGTATGCTAATAAATGAAACAAAGACATCAGCATAGCGTATTCCACTCGTAGGTCGGTGCACTCTTTTCTAGCTCATCCGCATCAGTCGAAGCCATCTCTGCTTGCTTAGAAACTCATGCGTCCGCTGCTTAGGGACCGCCCACAGAATACAAGCACCTCCCATTTCGCTAATTTGCATTCCCTGTAGTTAGTTCCGCGTGGATCAAACACATCTAGCTCCTCTTCCACCAAATGAATATCTCCTCCTTGCTTATGTTAATGGGCAGGGAAATCGTTCTGATACGATCCGCAGTGGAGGTGAAATTAAATCCGCATATGCACAGATAAAAACCATAAAAAAAAAATTTTCTAAATCAAATGTACATTCCTTCATTTACATGTGACACTGAAGAACTGACCCCTTTGCCGTGTCACGTTTCTCAAGTGTGTTTGTCACTAAATGTCCATAACATCGTTGACCTGTAAGAATGGCTTCTATATGCCTCTTACATAGGACGTATGGGAACGTCTTTTGGGTACACTAAAGCGCTACTTCCGGAACGTACCTGCACGTCCGAGAGCTGTTTGAGCCAATGGGTCAGGGTTACGTTTGTTTGAACACCGCGCGTGCACGAAATGGGTGGTCCTTTTATTTTGTGGGCGGACCCTCTGAAATTTTAAGCATCGGAATTTCCATCTCTAGACAAGTCAAGATGGCTGCGATTGATGCGAAAGAGCTAGAAAACAATGCGCTGATTTAAAATACTTTTATCTTTGCCTCATTAATTACCCTGCATTTTCTAATTATGCTGTGATTCTTGTCTTTTATTTCTCCGACACAAGGTCATTGATAACAAGTTTCACCAACAAATTGGAAACCGTTGCCGGTGACCGCCATTTAACAGAACTCTCACTTCCGGTCTATGCAAACAAAATCACATTTCTAACAAACGCCGATTGGGAGCGCACACGTCTCCGCCGCAACTAACGCGCAGCAGCAGGAAACATTGCCCGGGAGTGGTATACATCATACTTGTCGAAAGGGTTAAGGAGTTTATTGTCCGTCCTGAAAGTGAATTTTTTTTCTTGTGCACAGCTGTGCCCGTACCGAAGACAAAGTAGAACATAAAACAAGACGGGCCCAGTGATCTGAATAGATTTATTTGCAATCTTAATTGTAACAATTGCTTGTGCCCATCCATGACGAACACTACAATATTTCTGTAACCGGGTGGCAAGGCAGTAGTATTCTTTGTATTAATCATTTTTGAGGGGGGAGGAATGTGAGCCCAGTCTGACATTTGTTATTGTATGATGTCACCAGGGAATTTACCAAATTAATATGAAAGATCAATTTTGAGAAGATGAACCGAAAAAATCGACACTAGAAATTTTCTTGTCCCTGCCGGAAATCGAACCGAAGGTCTCTCAGCTTCCAAGTCTGAACGTGCTACTACTACACCACAAGGACGCTAACTTCACAGCAATTTAATGCTTAATTACCTACTGCCAAAATCAGTCCCTAACTTTTACGTGTGAGCCTAGTGTTCACCCCCTTGACGCTGACACACTTACTCATCACTGCTCACACTTCTAGCACTATTTCTTCATGCAATCACAGAAGAGTTCCAAACATGTTGCCCTGAAGTTGGGACTCATCTTTAGAAATATGAAAAGATTAGCCGAACCATTGATTAAATCTAGCGCAATGATACTGTATGCCAATATAACAATAATAACAATAACAATAACAATATGTTTATTGAGCTCCGACAACTATCTGCTGTAAATGAGCAATAGAGAGAAACAAATTGTTATACTTTCTCCCAGTGTAAAATTCAAGCTCAAGTAGAGAGGCAAAGACGTATCCGATTCGGGGCATCAAATTGACAATGTAGACAAAGACAATGACAAATAACATCTTTACAACTTGTTTCTCTCTTGGCGAGAGATGAGAGGAATCATTTCCTACTGAACGAATGGCGATTGATGACTTTCGTAGGTAGTACACAGTTGTGATGGAACACATGCACAGAATTAATTGTGAAACTTAGAGTTGGGAACAATATTGATATTGTCTTATAATACGGCATGATAATATGTTCGTTGGTATGAAAGAAGTTGCTATGCACATACAGGGCGATAGTTGTATTGTATAGCGGGCTGTAGACATACACTGTATATGATTTTGCAGAAAAAAAAGTCACAAAGTAAGCTCCGAAGACAACAAGAGATATCAGTACAACCATGACTAATGTGAACTTTGGTGTAAACACCGATTTCACTTTGAATGGCATGCTCGCACACAGACATCTTTCTATCGGAACGTACGAAGCAAGAGCGCAAGATACGAAAGACGTTAAAACAGGCATATAGTTGAGAACGAGAGAAGAACTACATCCCCAGTAGAAACCTTGTGCTGGAGATACCATGCCAATGAAGTCGCCAATTCTCGTGAGAAAAATGCCTGCACACTTGATGAGATCCCATAGAGCTGTGGCAGTCATGGAGATGTTCACTCTTTTTGTAAATCCCTAACGCTTAAAGACGCAGCAGGTGATATTATTAGTAGCAACGCCGAGAATGCTCAAACTCGTGCTCATCCACTTGTCCACAATTCGTCGGATGTAACTGAAGACTTCATCACTCATAATAGACCCGCCATATGTTCTTGATGATGGGAATGTCGCCATTTCTCCTGCAGCTGGGGAAAATATCCAGTTTTCTCCCACAGTCAGAATGCCACTCCCATTTTCCAACATGATCGCTGGAGTAGACGCTAACTGATCCTTTTGTGTACCGGAAGTGGTAATGTATGTTGTTGATAAAACCAGAGGTTGTACACAGAGGGATATGTGTGTATTTCTACACAAGTTGTCCCTTCACTGGTCGCTTTACACTTCAAATAAGAACATTACAGTATATGCAACATATTCAAAATTAGGTCCCATAATTCATTCACAATGAACTCTTTACTTCATTCAAAATTCACCGAGGCTTTTATTTTGTAGAACATTAATCTTTTGAAAGTGGTCACTACAATATTTTCCTTTATCGAGTTTGGTATATAGCAGATTCGTACCATGCATATACTGTATTTCAAAAGCCCATTTCTAAGAAAAAAGTCATCTCTATAATATGTAGGCACGACACCCTCATGAATATCCGGAGGGCTCATATTCCTTTTCACTGAGGGTTTTAGACAACGCTACAACATTCCCTCTATTGAAAATATGCACCACTGACCAGTTTAAAAATCTTGTCGCTTGTGATGGGAAAACTTGATCATACTAAAACTTGGTGCCGTGTCATGAGAGAACTTATGAAAGACTCTCACGTTTTCCCCATGACAAGCTTCACGTTTTCTGGGGGAGACCAAGCGTTTTCTGATTCACTTAGTATCTCTTTTACCTATTTCATTTCCTCTCCTTCAGAGGAGGATAAGGTCTGATTCACTTAGTGACACTGGGGCTCTTGAAGTACTTGATCCATAAAAGAGTCTGTCAGCAATAACAATAACAATATAACAATAACAATATATGTTTATTGAGCTCAGACAACTATCTGCTGTAAATGAGCTAAATAACAATAATTTCAACAAGCAATTCACATTCTGCCCTTCCTCTCTCTCTCTCTCTCTCTCTCTCTCTTAACTTCACACTCACATTTATGAACTTTAAGATTTACACTTTTTACACATTAGGTTAGACTTTAGTAAGAAACTTGACACTCCCGAATCTGTCCCGTTTTTCTCCCCTTCCCCCACATATCTACACACAAAGACAGCTTCCCATGGATGTCAGTCATATCTGAGTATTCCTCACATCCCCCCTCCCGCACTTAACAGCTCACTCATGCACTGCCCAAATAAAAAAAAAACTCACAAAGCCACTGGACACAAAGCAAATTATTCAAACAAACAAGCCAATATTGTTTTTTATAAAGCATTTATTGCTAGAAATATCTGGCAACAAAGTATGGACTATGTGCAAAAGGTTGCCTCCATGTTTACAAAGCCAGAAAATTATTTCAGTAATAAGGAAAGAATAAGAGTACAAACCAGTAAACATAAAAAAAAAAAATAATTAGGGTAATATTTTTATTTAATGAAAAGATGTTACAAAGAAGATGAAAACAAAGAAGATGAAGGATGAAAATGATGATGAATGGTGCCAGCAACAAGTTTACACGATGAACCAAAATTACTGATGCAAGTTTAGAAGCTTTCTGAGCTGTCATTAGGAATACAAAACCTGACTCCAATAAGACAGCAAAATGTATGGTACAACCAAAGTCAATGGTCCACAACTTCCAATGCACTAGTTCTTTCAAACTCAATTTCGTTTTACTCAATTCCAAGCTGTCAACATTCTTCTTTCAACACAAGTCATTAAGGATACAAAGCAAACATGCATGCCAGTTTATGCTGGCTTCAGCTGCTTCTACTTCCCTGGCTAACCAGTACTTCTTAAGTCTTATAACCTGGACCAGTTTGGACAGAGGTAGACCAAAACAAAAAAGCTTCAGGTGCTTCCATGTCCTTCTTGACTAAGCTTTGTGGTGTCATTCCTGGCACAGATTAATTACAAGCAGCTGGCGTCCTTTTCATCATCTTCCAAGACACCATGGCGAATTTAGGTGCATCTGTAATAATGGTTGTGCATAACAATATGGGTATACACTAAAATTTTCATAGTTACATTTTATTCTCAAGAGATAAAATTAAAAAAGATGGGTTTTCAATTTGGTTTATCAAATCTGCTTAAATTTGTTAGTATCATTAGTGCCAACAATCACTCAAACTAAAAAATTTGTTTACAAAACTTTTATCTTAAATCAACAAACATGAAGTTTAACACCCTCAGTCTGAAAGCAGGCACAAAGTCTTACAGTAAGAGACAAAACCCCCTAACTTCAAACATGGTTAAACAAATCTACACAAAAACAATGCACACTGACAACTAAAATGAATGCACACAAAAAAAATTCTCACTCTGGAATGGTGTGATTTTGGAACAGGTGATGCAAAATCTTATACATAAATATTTCAGACTCACAACCATTTTTATATATCTGTTTGTCTGCCATGCATCAGTGATTGATAACATGCTCAGAGGTGCTTAGTCCTGAACCTCCAAAAAACTCCAGATCAGTACAACATATTCTGCTTCCTACATGTTTTCCTAAAATCACTGTCATCCTTCCTAGGATATAGGCATCTTCAAGACATCAGGATATCTTTCCCTTTCCTTAGACATATGTTATCACTCCTAAAATATTAGACGTCTTTCGTAAGATGACAAGTAAATTTGAAACTTCCAAGGTCTATCTTGATTGGATACTTGTCAGACACCTCTACACATGTTCCCAATCAACCGAATCTAAACCAAGAAATGGCAACATTAAGCTGGAATGAAGTCACCCCTTAAAAGTAACAACAATACTAACATACACTGAGGAATGATCAATATCTATAAATGGTATAGAATTCGGATTACTTTGTTCGTTCACAGTCACTAAGAAAATATGTAAAAAAAAGAATCTTACTGTATGTTGGAATGCCACTCACAAGAAACTGCAAACACAAACATTCCCAAATGCAAAAAGGACCTTAATTAGTGCAAGCAGATGTTGAGTTGAATTACCCTTGATCCCTTGGGCCAACTGGAACTTTAAGGGCCTATAACAAGTTATCTGAAGGGCCCATAACAAGTTATCTGAAGGGCCCATAACAAGTTATCTGAAGGGCCTATAACAAGTTATCTGAAGGGCCCATAACAAGTTATCTGAAGGGCCCATAACACGTTATCTGAAGGGCCTATAATGAGATATCAGCAGGGTCTCAAACGTCAATCACCTTAGAACAATAACCCTCTTAACTGAGGTTTAAGGACATAAATATTTCATAACATTTAAGTATTACTGACACTTCTCAGGATGATAAGAGCATCCAGCGCTATTACCAAATTGGTACCACACCTGCGCCACCTTAGCTGGCAAACAAGGTTTGAATTATAATTATTATCTTGATACTTTTCCTAGAACTCTAACCTGGGATTTTTCTTCATACAAGACAGCTGCACAACATAGGACAACTAAAGTGCACAGATAGTTTGGGAACTAGACATGTCATAAGAATGACATATTTCACAAATCATAGTTTGCAAGATAATGTCCTGGACAAATGAATTTATGGAATCATGACGATGATCTGGCAAAAAAAAAAAAAAGATATACTGATATAACTTTTCTCCTCAAAAATAAACTATGGCAAGCCAGTCTAACACCTTTCGCACATGTATGTAGATTGTAAACAAAAAATAAACATATTTATAAATAACTTATCAATTTTTTTTTAAAAGTTTGATAATGAACTCTATATACATGGAGGGCCTACAATTAGACTTGACTTGCCAAAAAATAACAAAAAAAAAAAAAATCCCCGGCCTACGGTTGTAAAAAGACCGATAGCGGGAGCACATAATCAGTTCTACATTCTTTAGAGCAGTGAACAAAATGTGTCATATTTAGTGGTGATGTCATATAAAACACACAACAAAGGCATTTGTTATCAATTGGCATCTATACACACAGACATAAACACAGCATATATAACCCACACAGAACACAGTTATTGTTCATCCATACTATGCACGTTTACTGCACATGGTGCATATGAAGACGGAGATGAATCACTGTGGCAACACTAAGCAACCCACTGACAGGGCACAAGGTCAGTGGCCCAGCACAGTTGTAGCACATTTAAGCCACATAAAATCATGAACCCCACAATCTTTCTTCAAATCTTGTAAGTGATTTTTTAGTCAAATGACATCTGAGGTCAAATAGGCGATGGAAAGGGAAAGCAAGCATCTCATGATTATTATACATTACACACAACTTCCAGAAAAGACTTGTTGCGTTTTTCTCTGATGGAATGACGGAAAAAACACTAATAATACCAGTCTGATACACTTTCCAGATAAGTCTGAATACGTAGAATGTTCATCATTATAAACATAACTGTTGCCTACACTAACTGAACACTTTCAGCATTTTCAAATCGAGACTGAAAACACAATAAATCCACGTGTCCATAATGGCGCAGACTGACAAAGGTTTCCAGAAAATCCAGTTTCATTTAATCTTTGAAACTTACTGACAAGCAGAAATTTGTGCCACAGAATTTTTTTTAACAGGTTCGGACAATGACAAATGGCATTTTGAAACTTACCAAGAACGAGACAGATCTAGTTTCCTGCTTACAGTGTTATGCCACCACATCCTAACAACTTCTCAAGTGCCTACGAGATCCAAATTCACATTTCTGCATCCTCATTACAACAAGCATGCATAATTCATCTTTCATGTCATGACTTCAATCAAACACATACATGCAAACAAATCTGAGAATGATTTACACAATGCAAATGCAAACAATACAATGAATATTCTGACCTTTTGTTATCGAATATGTATAACGAAACCTCGTTTCATCTACAAGAGGTTCATGATGACATTAAACAAAATGTTGAAAAACAAACAATGAAATGAGCAATGGAGGAGAGGTAACCATGAACATTCAAGCTGGTAGATAGACAGGGTGGCAGGCAAAACAAAATTGGTGAATCAGACTATCTATACAGAGGTTCTCAAGTTGTTATACACAGATCCCTAGGAGCTCTCCAAGGGGAGGAAAATGAGAAAGGTTCTACCATGTCTGTCACAAACAAGAAAGAATATCTGGATTAGAGTCCAAGTCCATATTAAAAATTCACAATAACACCTTCCAGTCAATGATTTTCATTTTCTTCGTTCAGCTTGGCTCAATTCAAAGCAGTGGAGAACCCAAAATCATGAGCGAAACTGCATTTTTTTTTTTTCCCTAAAGGTGTATATCTGGTCAACTTTGATAAACAGTTCCATTTAAGTCCGCCAGAGAAAATGACAGGAGATAAGCAGCTAATGATGGAGATGAATATGTATTTTTGAGAACCTCTGCACTCTATGACAAGCCATCTAAAAAACTTGGGTGATATATCATGTTCTGTACATCACTAATATGGTTGGCTTGGAGCTTTTTCATCGCTGAAACACTCCAAGTGATCCAAAAGCTATTGTGTGACATACTCTATATAAAACTATGTGCTCTGGCCCTGCACTGTGGAAAGAGTTTTGATCATTTTCCACTAACTCATTCAGTCACTACTGAGCTGGAAGGAGGATATATCTGTTAGGTATCTAACAGTACTCTTGACACAACAGATTTTCATGCTCACTAGGGAAAAAGACTTTCAGACTGACGGGCCAAATCCCAGCAATAGAGTGGAGCAGAGCAATTGGATCAGCCAGGGTTTACTAGCAGAGACAAGCTAGAATAAAAATAAAAATAATGTAACTATCACTAAAAGGCTTGCGATGTACCAATGTTAAGCATACAAAGACTGGTTAAACGTGATATTACTCACACATCAATACACATATTTATTTATCTTTATATAACAGTAAACAACGCATCCAAATTAAATTTTGAAAGAGGCAGAGCACATCAACTCCCGCATTAAACATCATGATACAAGTTTTTTAAGCTTGCTTTAAGTTGGTTGTGGTACATAATATCTACCTTTACTTCCTTGTTTTCATGTGGCTCATACTGTGCAATGCATGATGCAGAATGCATGATGCTGATATGCTATGCTCCTTATGCCTCAGGGTGTTATGAAGACATGATAGTCATCAGGGAATCACTTCTTGTTGTTTACAATGTTTGGAGCTGCTGAATAGTCAGCTCATGTTGACCAATACTTTGGACAATATAACAAGCAATTTAGGCCGTGCATACATAATACGTTGAACAAATGCCAGATTTAAGAGAAAAAGAGAAAGAATGAAAATACAAAAGGCAGGTTTTTGTCAAATCATGATATGTTAGTTAATGAAAAAATATCTGACAAGCATGCAAAATTCAAAGAAAAGACGTTTTCAGCTATCATTTTCCCAAAAATCATTCGATCACCTACATGATGAGGACAGCATACTGATCCTATTCTTTGAATGGTATTGAAAGTAGATACTACAAGACAGAATTACCAGAATGATTTTTAACGCTTGTAAAGCTGCAGTTGAACCAATTCTCACCTTCATATCACTATGCTGGGCATAACTGTCAAATAAATTTGCGTGCCAATGCCAACCATGTGAAGCAAAGATCAGATTTTGCAGCCTGATATTAGATGATCAGCCAGCAGACAACCTGCTGGAAGATAATTATCTGCAACACTGGTCATACAGCCAGTGGGCAGCTGGACCTGGGGCACCTTATGCTATGAAATTAACTCTAGGAGTGCGAGGCCCCTTGCATCCAGCCTCCCATTGGCCACATGATCATTGTTACAGATAATGACCATTGCACACTGTCTGCCGGCTGGTCAGCTAACACTAGGCTGCAAAATTTGATTGCTGCATCCAGCGCTCAGCAAGGAGATAAGTATATTGCTGCATTCAAACGTAGCGAGCAGACAGTAGAATCAGTTCTGTCACAACATCACAAGGGTTAAGATCAAATTTGTACTAAATTCTTTCAAACAGACTTTGCCTTAAATGTTCAAGAAAGGGTACTGCCAAATTATATGTAAATATAAAACTGCCAATTATCAAAAGACATTAACAATGCATGAATAGGAGAATGAATTTCATCCCTTTTGACAAAAACAAAACAAAAAAAAAAAATAAGGTACGTGCTAAAAAACGGGAAAGAGACAAAGCAGAACTGGAGAATTCAAGATTGAAATCTAGTTATCTGTTGCTACTGTTGTCTTCATTTTCAAGATCATGTATGGCAAACATATTATATCATCAATGAATATCATCTTTCGAGCAAGTCAAACTGTTAAACAGTTTTGCAAAAGAAGAAATGCAGGCTCTTGTCATGGCTGATTAAGGCATTGTTTCCATAATGATTTGAGAATCAACATCTGCCGACATGAACGAAATGAAACAGTTTCAATTCCGCAAGACTTTCATCGGGTTAGAGAAGAACATCTTACACATAAAGAAAGTTCATACTGAGAAGAAATACGCTGGAGGAATTTGTAAATGTTTCATGTTGGAGACCAGGTTCATTGTCTGTAAATCTTTGAATTCTCAGTCAGTGAAATTAGAAGTAAAACTGCATAAGTGTTGAGGGTTTGTTTTTTTCCATGAGGGATCTAATTATTGCAAATTTCATGAACTGAGCTTCACATGTGAAAATTAACTACCGCAAAAAAAAGTTCCATTCAAAAACTTTGTGTAGGGCTTATTTATTGTGAAAAAAAAAATTGTCATGAGACAGCAACCCTCAAAAGAGATGTGAATTTTAGTTACAACCCCTCATTAGTGAGACATTATCAATTATAGTATGTTTCTCTATTAAAGCGAACAAGGATTGCAAATATGTTTTTTTTGGCCGTCCTGTAATGTCACTTTGGATTTCTCTAAAATTATGCCCTCGTACTCACATGAGAAAACTGCCTTACTGGGCTTGAAAAAAAAACCCACCAAACAAAACACCTATGAAGTCTACTCCACACTCGATACTCCCTTACATAAAACATTCCCAATCAGTTGATAGATAAGGGTGTTAGCACCAGACCTGAAAACAACAAGCAAGAGCAATTCAAACAATTCAGATAACCAAGGCTGTAGAGCAATTATATCCCATCTAACAGACACACATTAGTGTTCTTAAAGTTCACTAAAACTCATTGCGGGTTAATTATTTTGCTAATCAACTCATAACATCTTATTTACAGCATGTACAAACACAAAAACTGCTTAAGTCTACTGCTTCAGTAGTAGATGTTAACTGCAGGCTGATTTTGCTGATAGTTCATTACATTCTAAACACTGTAATTGTGTAGCATTTAGAAATAACATTCTGACATTATGTCTTTCTAAACCAAATGTTTGTTGCAAAATCATTCCCTACAGGTTCTGGCTGTATCTCCCACAACACAGAAGAAAACTTATCTTTCAAAATACAGATTGAAGCAGTAGCTCACTCATGATGTTACAAACACAAATTTTATTGACCATTTTACTTGTAACTCACCTTTCTGATAAGTCAGCTAATGTGACAAAAGTTCAAGCAATACAAATAAGCATACTTTTTCTTCAAACCATAAGCACAGATAAAAAAAGGTGAGACATGAGAGATTTTAAACTTTATATCTCAGAGCCATCATGAACGACAGATCATAACTGTGTATGTGCTTATGTGCAAGTTACAAATTTCTATGATTTTAGTATGCTACATCTGAATGATGTCTTAGATAATGGATTATGTGAGCAAATGTATTGTGAGGTAAAATAATTTCAAGGGAAATCCTGTAAGGCTTACTCTTCCATGGTGATGACAAAAGGCACACATGAGAAAACAAAAGACAGGAAAAAAAAAATATCAGTCATGAAATGAGCTTCAAAATAACAGTGACAAATTTACAACATCAAAGTACTTCTTCCAAAATCTATGCAAACACAAATAGAAAACTATGTTTTCACTTTAAGCAACAACACCTAATCTGCAATATTTATGTTAATGTGGACAAGGAGCAGATGATGAAACATGTTATATCATGGGAGATATCAGAGTAGTGAAAAAAAAAAAAAGATCAAGGTATCCACAGTATAAAAATAAATATCTTCACAATCCTTGATACATGAGCTCGAACCATAGTCACAGCGAGCAAGCACCGCAGACAACTCTGTTGGCCAAAGATATTCATAAACAAATGTTAAGCCTTCTCAGATTGCTCAGAGTCTCTGGGCAATCTCATGTGGAGCCCGGGGCAAATAAAGTTTTTCTTGCTGGTGGACATAACAGGAATATTATTTCTATCTTTGGTTCGCTTATCATTTGCAATCTAAAAACACCAGGATATGCCACACAAGTCGATTGGTCATTACCATAAACTTTAAGCATTAAGTCACAACCATCATCTGAATCTCGGTTTTTTTTCCCCACCAAAAAGTAACAAACCCTAATATTCATACCATGATACCTTAACAGAGATTATCCAGTCGGCAGAGGCCTTACTCTTAATATACAACACATCAGTGGCCTAAATTTTCAACTAAAAAATTCTATACAAATAGCATCAACTGTACTCAACATTTTACCTTACCATAGTATAATTCAGCCGCTGAATTTACCCTCCACATGAGAATTATTATCACTTCTTCTGATCATATAGTGGGAATTTTTCTATTTTTTGGGGGGGAGGGTAAGGCTTAAAAGTTATTTATGAATGACAATGACCTTTCAGTATCACAAATCTATCTTTTTTTTAAGTATTTTGTTTTTATCTCCATGAGGTTGCATAGTCATAGCTGCTCTGAGAATGAAATTCAAATATTTTGGAGTGAAACCATAGGAAAGACAAGGAAACTTAAAATAGGAAGAAAACCTGCACAAGAATATCTCCAAATATTTTGGTATATTTGAAAACTGTAGTACTGTTAATGTTGTAAAATCATAATAATTATTCTGACGCTGTTAAACTTCCCGTTCGCTTTCAGTCAATGAAATTTTGCTCAATGCCAAGATTGAAAAAGCTGTAGTGTTCTAAATCTTACCATATCTGGATTGTTTCAAGCAAAAGAGCAGTCTCTTTACTAAGAGTATAATGTTAATAGTATGGCTTTTTTGCTTAGAGTAGTCCATTTGCTATCAGATATTGCAAGGAGAGGGAAGCAACAAGAGCCTTATACAGTGGTAATTTCGTTTTTTCTTTCAACTTCGACATCGATAGGTTTTCACTTTTATAGCCAACTCAAAAACTAACAAACCTCCTCAGCTGAATGCAAGTTGAATAAAATTCTCTTGCTTTGGAATCCAATAGTGTCCTTTGTGAACAAGTCTGAAGTCTCTTAACATGAAGAGAAAATCAGAAGCTACAGCACAGACTGTAAGATGATAAAAGTTTATTCTACAAAATGTTAATTCTTCATGAAATAGAACACCTTAATGTGCTTCAAGATCTATATTGTGGATTCTGTGGCCTGTGGTGGTGGCGGCCCTGGCTTTTTCTGGTAGACTCCGATGAACGAGCCGTCCTCATTGAAGTGAGTGTCATCCTCGTCACCGTACTCGCCTAAGCTTTCATCATCACCACCAATAGGAACGTCATCGTACTCGAGTTCTCCTCTTGGCTTCTTATCAGGATAGTCGTAGTTATCGTAGTCACTGTAAACACATCAAACAGCAAAATATTTATAGAAGTATGAGTTATAAATCTCACATTCAGGCAATATCTGTTCATCTGACTTCACAGTGTTACAACACTAGAAGACAAGACCATCTATGGCTATCTAAACTTCATGAGGGTCATATACAGCTGCTGCTGTTCTTTCACAGATGCCAAGATAAATTAAAAATTAAAATGTTCAAAATTAGTGTGCCAAAACAAATTCCTCCACAAATTTGTAGGTCTGTCTTCCAATTTTTGCATTATTTGGAAATTTGTGATTTTAGATCTGTAATGATTAGAATTAGAGCTGCATGATTAATTTGAATGAAAAAAAAAGAGAAAAAAAAACAACCCACACCCAGACCCAGAATACATTTACAAACGAAAAATGATGTGACAGATGAAACTCCAAGGAAAATTAATCAGTAAATAATCAATCCACCAACCAAATTATTCAAATCAATCAATCAACAAATTAATAAATCGATCAACCCACTAACCAAAATTAACCATTCAATCAAATGATCAAGCCTAATGTCCAACCGCACATGAACAGTTCTAGTAACAAAATACCCCATACACTGGAGGCTGAGCACTTGAGACAAGACGAGACAAGATAAGCAACTGAAGACAACTTACGGTCTGGAGTAGTCATTGAAGCCTTTGTCTTTGAGCTCTTTCTCTGGGTCCAAACCAGCTCCTGTCTCCTTCTTGTCCACTGTAAAACAAGACAAGATTTTTTTCATGAAACTTGAAACGGTTGGTTTTATTTGCATTCAGTCTGGCAATGGGAACAATGGGTGGTGGCAATGACAATATTTTGCCACAACTTTTTTGTTGCCATTGGTAACTGATTTTCATTTCTATTTCATAGTTTGCTCACTGTTCTTTTTCTACAGAAATCATTCTTTCCATTGCCATTTCAGATGATAAAACTAATTCAATCGATCAAAATTAATCCTTTCATTCTAACAGCCAAAATCTGAAATATCATGGAGGTCGATTAGACAGTTTCTAAAATATGTACAGGGAGCAATAAGTACTGACTGATTTAGCAAACAGTGAAAAGATTTAAAACATGTCACTGTACTGCATATTTGCTCTAAAATACCGTTTTTAATGACTGCAGTTTCACTTTCCTTATGATTGTCACTTAACTAACCAAACAATAACAACAAATATTCACTGAAAACTGACAAAGTCATGGTACATTTTGCAACTAACAACACCCAAGGACTAGCCATGTGCTGGCAGATCATCTACCTCCCACCTGGCTGAATGCTAAAGCTAATGCACTTACACGAAACCAGCTCAGTTCTAACATGCTGCATAACACAGAAATATTCTTGGAAATGACCTAACTTTAGCCTGAAAATTAAGTTCCGATCACCTAGGGCATAGTGAGCCGTTTGGCAGTAGCACTGCACATTTTTCAAGGAGTCGAGAAAATCCTAGTAACCTGGCCTGCTGGGGTAATAACAATGTGAAGTCGCTTGAGTGGGTATCAACCTGAATATGAGACTGATAAACTACATTACTTTTATAATTATTGATATTTTCAGGCCAATTTCACTTGGCAGCTGAACAAGAAAACTGTCCAGGTGTTAGGAGACAGCTACATTTTTCAATCTTACTGTCTACATTTCCTAGGAGATAACCCTTTAACCCTTAAACCTACCATTGTAGGCTCCCTCCTGCTGTTTGCGGCAGATGACGAAGATAATAATGATGATGACAATAATAAGGAAGATTATTCCAATGATGAGACCAATGATCCACATGTCAATTGATGCTGCTGCTACTGCCCCTGCTGTAAAGAAAAAGAGGTAAAGAGGTACATCAGCAGGTGAAAAACTAACATAAAATAAGGCCAGAACCTAAAATCCTAACTGACAAACTATTGCATAAATTGATTAATTTTCAAACTGTTCAACAAGCCGGTCTATGAAGCTTGCAGCAATAGGCTGACATTTAGGCTTAATAAAAGAAACATCATATTATAGATTTAATGCTAACAGACCTCTTATGCGGCCATCATGCCATTAAAAAGTCTGAAATTTTGATACAAATTTCACTTCTTTTATTTTGAATACCATGTAAATCATGTCCACTCACATTGTGTATGTGCACATTGCATGTGGCCCACCAATGTTGCTTCTTTACAACGTTCTCAGTGTCATAAATTTGAACTTGCTGGTTTTTTTTTTTATAAAGATGCAGCCCTTAAGTTTTGCTTTTGCCCATTGGTAATTAAGACTATCTTTTGTGTTTCACATTGTCTAGGTTTACCTACAAAATTATACAAAACTTATGCAATATGTTTATATCAACAGAAGTGAGATCCTCAGCTAATAAACCCCTCCCGCTTCCTTGAACTATTTTTCCACCCTGTCTATTATTTCATATACTCGCTGCACATGAAGAAAAGGAAAAGGAAATGGTCAAGATATCTGCTGAAAAAAAACATGACAAATAATGTATAGTATGCTTCATGGAAAAAAAAGTGTTTCTTGGGAATAGTGAACTTATTTCTTGATGCATTCTTTGTAAATTTTGCATGTGACAAAAACTCCAAAAGTAGTTTGGTGTGACATGGCTGAATAGGTCATTTTTTGAAAACAAAAAGGGTAAATAACCTCAAGTCTTATAGCTGAATTTACAGGGAGGTTATTGCCAACGGTGTTCATAAGTGATGCTGGAGAGTGCATGCAATGTTTTCCTTTGAGAAGATTGTAAATATCTGAAACAGTTCTGGATTGTAACACTGCAAATTAACTGCACTGATTAAAGTCACATTACAGAGACAAGACAGAATATAAACCTTGAAACTGTAAGGATCATTCTGACAAAAAGTGTCTTTAAGACAAACAATTATGCAAACAACTGGTAAATAAAGAATGAAACATTTTTCTTTTCCATTTAATATACTATAGGAAAAGTGATGGTGATGGTGATGATATCGGTGATGTGATGGTGATAGAGCTGAGGAGGAAAGCTGGAATTAACAACTTATAAGTATACGAAAATAACTACTAAGCTACAAATGAACACTGTGGTGCCCTAAAAGGAGTGGGATTAAATAAAATAGGAATGAAAAAAAAAGCTTTCATAAGCTACACAAACTTGTCTTACAGTCTGTCAAAACAACGCCTATGTCGCTAGAATGGACCTTCCCTTATCACATTTATGCTTCTTGCGGATATTGAGAATAAACTCAATTCATTGGGGGGCAGATGGTCAGTAATTGTGGATAAATGTGAGTTCTTATCAGGCTATTACATTATGTTTAAAAAATAAATTTGTTCTTCAGTCATGATTTTCTCAAGACTTTTTGTTTTCTCCATTATACGGGGGTAGCCCCCTGCCTCTTCACACAATTATATCACAGGTCATGAAATCTAAAATTTTTCTATCTAATGAAATTCACTCCTTAACTCATTCCATGCCAATCGACCATATATCGTCGATATACGTTGCCGTGGCTGCGCCAGTCGACGATGTATCATCGATATCAAAACCTACTTTTGTTTTGCTACTACAGGTCTGGTTTGAAACTTTTTAGTACTTATAAGTAACGACAACTCTTCCTAAACTTCCGTTCATGAAATCGGTGTTCGTTTTGAGTTGTTGGATGCGATTTTTCTTTATAGTAAGAAATAGTACTTTTAGAAAATAGTGGCCTGGCAAAAACGTGGAAAACGTACTGGCATGGAATGAGTTAAGCTTTCATATCACACGAATAATTTGATTTGGCCAATATGTTACTTAAGCCTCATTAGACTAGTTGCGACACAACTGCTCAATTGGCTTATCTTTACATCATCACATACACCCTCACATTAAAAGTAAGAAACTGTAGCTTTCAGAATATTGGACAAATGTACTTACCTGGGGTTATGCCTTCAAGTATAATTTCAATATCCACAATCTTGGTCTCGTAAGGGTGGAAGATGACGCGCCTGTATATGCCACCAATGGTTTCATAGACTTCGTCTGAGAGGTCACTGGTGTTGATGTACGCCCTCTTGGTAGTGTCATCGTAGTACATGTATGAAGGATGATTGTTGCCAGTGTAGGTTTCATTCTTAATCTCCCACCTGTACAGAAATGAATTTCATTCTGAGGCTATCACTTTCTATTCCTGGTGAGGAGTTTTTAAATGTTTACATTATTATCAGTGACATTCTCAGAAACCTTCTATGTGAAATTTAGTGACAGTTGATTAAGATCATGGGTGCTTACCACTTATTGCTGCACCATCCAATCTGTTCCTGCCATAAGCTTAGCCCACTTAGAAATGGAAATGGACATGGACACTGCCTCGATTCACATGGACTTGCCTTCAGATTTCAAACACTGGACAATTTTATATCAATTTTCTCTATCCTGACATTCGGTGGAACAATAAACCAGCGATCTGAGCAGTTTCTGTGCATTATGAAATGTTCCACTCATGAAATTTGGAAAATAATGCTCTACAATGTAAACCATGCCACTGTATTTAAATTAGTGAAGGTACCATCATGTTTCTCCTCAACTTTCATACATCAGGTGGACCTCTTGAGAAAAGCGCCGGGTTTGTTTCTTAAAAAATCTAGTGAAGGCCTTAATATCTAAAACATATAAGGTGCATGTTTTATAATAAGTAATGCATGACACTGAACAGCATAACACAGAAATACAGCAGTTTTTTACTGATCCTTTAAGGAACTGATGACAATGCGTTAGCTTTGCATTTTGAAGGGCTACAAGACAGCTTGTCTCATCTTCAGCCCCTTGAAAACACCATCGCTCCTTTCTCACCTGTAGTTCAATGTCTGTGATGGGTCAGTTGTGGCAGTGATGGTCAGGTCGACATTGTCACCTTTCTTGATCTCCACTTTCAGTGGAGGAACGTCAACAAGTCTTATAGGCACTGGAAGACAGCAAAAATACAGTTATAGATCCATAAAGATGCATGAAAGACTGCGGAAATATCTCAGTATTAAATAATACTAGCAAGGAAATCTCTTCAATGAATGAGACATTGCCATCTTTTCTTGCCATGATTACAACATAATTAAAACCATCATATCACAACTTTTCAGTGCATAAATGAATGCAGTCGTAGGTAAGTTTTCCCTATGGCTGATACACATGAAAGTAGTTTCAAACAAATTTATGAACCATTAACCTAAAGTTTTTGAATTTTCCAAGAAAACTAGCCATTTTTGCTGACTCCAGGAATTTTTCAGACCTCAAAATACCAATGGCAATTTTCCAGATTTTCCAAGTCTGTGAGTATCCTATAGGATACAATTATTTCTTTCACAGAAAAGAAGACATGAGACAGACAAAAGAAATTCATGTCATCACTCACATATCCAAATGATGACTCCTTGAGGTATCACAGAGGACAATTGAGTATTTTTGTCTGAATCTTATGTTCTTAAATTTTGTTTGAAACGTAAGTTTTTGTCTGTTTTAGGACACAAATTTGCTGGGGACCCAACTGGTGCACAACAGAAACTTACAGATGACATTAAGACAAGCATCTCCCCAGGTGGTGCCGACATGATTTGTCACCTGGCACTGGACACACAAGATGTCTGTGGCCTTCTTCACGTGCTTGACCGTCAGTTTCCTGTTGCTATCAGACAATACAAACTTGGTCTGGTCTGAAAGGCAAGAAATAAAGGAGAAGATGAGTGCTAAAGTGTTTCATTCCATCTGGATAATGAGCTTAGAATTTGATCACTTGTGCTCTTTGACTTATTGGTCATAGGTGTCACTCAAATAGTTTGACATAGGAGGAACTCATCATGATATCCCCTGATATACCTTCTTGGCTAACGTATTATATTAGAAGGGAAAAAACTCATATTTTTTTTTTCATCCTCAAACCTCTACCATTTGTATACTGATCAATTTCAGATAAGGTATCCAGATTCCATTTGCAAAACTGTAGGTGACTGGCTCTATTTTGGTTTCAGTATCATGTCAGAAGCACAAAGTCCTCTGATATGTCATTTTCAAGCCAATTATATCTTTCCATCAGTATTACCACTTCAGACAAAAACCTCTCTGAATTTACTGTGGTCTTTTGCATGTATATTGCAGACCATGGAAGCATTCAAGACATTCAGACATTTTATAGGAAAACAAGAAGAAAGACTTAACAGACAAATATCAGCACAGACCTCCGTGAACCTAGTTGTCTTTATATCAGTATAAAGGATACCACTCACTTCTCCCACTTAAATTCTCTGGGGATCTGTGATGAAGTCCCAAAATATATCAGTAGGCTCAAACATACCTATTTGTGAATGTATAACTGCATAACCCAGAAGGAATACTACTGGCAAGAAGTTATGACAAAGAAAAGACCAAACATACAAATTTGTAAACTTAAAATGGTTTCTCTGCTTGATGCCAAACAGTTTTCTCTAAAAGACAACATTCTCTGATTTCAGTGAACTTTCTGAAGAGTGGCATCCCCATAAAATATCATGATGTCAAAAGGCTATTAGGTCTTAAAAGCTTGAAATTCAAAAGAAAACAAAGAAGCACAATCAAAGAAAGTAAAGAAACAGTTTTAAAGATGACAGATTAGCAGCCATAGAGGCACTCAGCTAAATGCAGTAGAACTCTGTTAACATAAAATTGAAGGGACCAGCCAAATCATCGTGAGTTAAACAAGTTTTGAGTCATCTGTCTACACTATAACATAACAAGAAATAACCAAAGAAATGTCATATGGCATTGGTTGTAGGTAATAGCTTGGACAGCCTTGAATGACTAGAACATTGTGTGTTGTCAGCATTTTAGCATTGTGACATGCCCAATCTAATCTCTATGTACCAGATCACCAACTACTACTGTAATGGAAACAATTCACCTCTACTTATATGCATTTACCAGTATGTGATCCAGTCTTCTGCCCATTAATGTACCAGACAGGTGCTGAAGGAGGAGCTTCATTGGAGGCAGACCTGGCATCACAATGGAATACCACATCCTGGTTCTCAGGCACAATGGCATCTTTAGGTGCACCATCGGGGACACGGAAAATGGGAGGGGCTGAAAAGACACAATCAAACGTGACAGTACAATGATGAAAGAACAAACCCAGAGCAAAATTAGAAATTATATCATTCATTTCATTATTCAAGTGGACTTGGATATGAAGTATATCTCAACAATAAGTATACATTTTCTATGCATCCAGGGCATACTTTATATCAAGGTTGTACTGTATATGTAAAAGTTAACTCACAGGTGACATCAAGGAAGACGGCCTGTTTGCCAGAATTTCCTGCAGTGTTGTGTGCCTCACAGTAGTAGTTCTTCTCATCTTCCTCTGTGACGTCCAAAATGGTCAGCACTCGTCGATCGTTGGATAGGCTGTATTTGCCACCAGACGATATGGTCTTGCCAGCATCATCGTACCATTGTGTAATAGGGATATTGGGAGGATTGGGGTCACTGTTTGGAACCAACAAAGATTCTGTTAACAACAAGGGACAAGGAACTTATTCTACTAAAAACAGCATGATACTTTGTCACCTCTACCTGTATCCTGTATATATGTAGATTTGCATATATGTAACTCAAACATTTTGTGTGGAATTAACAACAAAAATGATGAAACAATGCAAGGAAGTACTAAACATTTTAATATCTGTATGATGAAATTAAGGAGCTTGTGCAAAATATTTTAAAGAAACACGGGGGAATACACTCAACATTTTTAAAATCCCACTCCTTCTAAGTACCACAGAGTTGAGGAGCAGCTTCATAGTTATTTCTTATGATCTCAGGGTCTCAGTGCACAGAGATGCCACAATTTTTTTGTTTTTTTATTTTCTTCCATGTTCTCGACATCAGTATACTAATTATCTTTCTAAGCATTATTCACAAGTCTTCTGATATTCTATATTTGATGGGCATTTCCAAAACTGGTCTGCTAGGCTGATTCATTTTTTCTCATGGTTTAGAATGTTAGAAGTCATAATTTTCCTTGCATTTTATGCATGAGCCCTTACAGTTGCTATTCCTTACATGGGGCAAAGGACACACCTACACAGTCTTCATAACCCCCACTCTTCACCCCCAATCCTACAACTTCAGGCATAATCCATCTAATTCCAACTGTTTTTTCAGTGAAAGGAATGCTGCATTGTCCCACAGACCATATTAAATCATATGTTACCCTATCATGCCAATAAAACAATCTTTCAAGCGTTTGTCATAATGATAATGCCTCTGCCTGCCCAGACAACCCACAGGGTTACATTACACATAGTCTGAATTGTTACACCCACAGCACACGTGGCGGCCATATGCTTACATCAAATACGTTCTAGCCACATTGCCAAGCTGGCTAACTAGTGCTCTGCGGACGGGTGATAGCATGTTGGTATGAATATTTTGATTCCTCTGTGAACAGTAGATATGTCAAACAAACTCATACTGAGATAATAAAAAAGCAGAATACTTTATCTGGCTTTATCTGACTTTACATTTGAATTTGGATGACCAGAACCTTAAATAGAAGGTGAATAATACATTGTCAGATGGAGGTGTCTGTAGCTGCCAGAACCTAAGTGACATCATCGTTTTTGCCACAAGCCGCTGCTGATCGGGGAAGAGGAATAATTATGGAGACAAGGGCTAAACCTGGTGACTCTAGCTCTCCTTATTGCATCATATTACATACTAAATTATTACACATGTGCACTGTAACAGAATAATGCTCTTTCTTTGCAAAATTGACTCGGTGGGCACCATTGACAATTTTCAGAGAGAAAAAGTATTGGAAAACAGACAAATATTTTTGATGTGCGTGTCCTCCTTTAAAAGAAAATCACATCTTCCATATTCTCATCACAAATTTTTCCCTGCTATGATGAAAATGTAGTTTTGTGTTGCTGACTTTACCAAAAAATGTTTAAGGATCGTTACAAATGCATATTGTCATTTTATTGTGAAAATGGCCTAAATCAATCTTTGGCCATATTTTAATAAGATACTATACTGCCGTCCCAAGGCAGAGCGACGAATCTGACAAAATCGAGTTTTCTTATTTCATTGTCTCGTTGGACTTGTCTTACCCATAACCTTTTTGTGTCAAAGGCAGGTAGAGGTATCTGCTACCCGAAATAGTAGTTTTCAAAGTGTCAAACCCACGTAAGTGAGTGTTTACAACCACACAGTCGATGGCAGAGCGACGCATCTATTTTTCCAAAGGCAGAGCGACGTACTGAACACCTTATCTGCTTTGATGTGTTTTCCCGCCAAAAGTTAACGGTATGATCTGTTGAATCTTGCATTAAGAAACAGGTAATACTTATAACTAACACTATGCAAAAGTCATGATTAGAAGCACTCATAACTTTAGACAGGCTTAGCATCTGAAGTTTTTTGCATTTTCCTAAAAATCATGAAATGCACAGATACGTAGCTCTGTCTTGGGACGGCAGTATATGCTGAACCCTATTATACATTAACACTGATTTCACCAATACATCTTACTTTCAAAGAATCCCATCAGCAATGAATGTGCAATTTTATAAAAATGAGACAGGTTTTTGCTTCTCCTAAAATATTTGGGTTTTTGGTGTTTATCAGGGTAAAGCATCTGAGAAATGAAATGTGCTCAACTAAGTGAAAATTTGTCCCTTTCTGTCCAGCTGCACATTTAGACTGCACAATGTGCAGGACAACCTTAACCCTGCAACTATCTTAACCCTGCAACCAACGTATATTAGATTAGAAACTGGAGGGGATGGGTTTTCTCCATCTGACTCTCAAACAAGTAATCTCCAAGAGATGCCCTCCTACCTAATGTAATCAATTTCATAAAAACAAAGGTGGTCGTCATTTGCAAGTTCATCTTTCAGAGTCTGTATAAAGCACTTACTATCCAGAGAAGACACACTCCAAGCGAGCTGTGCCGAATATGCGAACTTTCTGATTGGTATTGCTATACTGGAGCTGTGGCTTGAGAGCAGCAGGATCTGTAAGGATGAACAGTTTTACAGTAAATATAGAAGCAGAGTGTCACAATAGTTTAATAATGATGATGATGATAATAATATTCAAATTGGTATGTAGTGTTTCCAGTTCTTTGTATGTCTTGGAATCATTTTATGCCTGAAGATGATCTTTTTAGATCGAAAATTTGCATCATTAGATCTCTTTAATTTATCTGTGAAAACAAATTTTGACGTCTGTTCCACAGTTCTTAACTTCAAATTTCTTAAATAATAATAATAATAATAATGAGGTTTATATGGCTTGTATGTCTGCTTATGCATCTTCCATGGAATAACTGCCCTCATATATCTTATCTATAATTTTTAAAAATTAAATATCTAAAAATACTTGCACAATTTTGTGCAGAACTGCATGAGTTTACTTCTCTCAGTTTCACTTAATTTGCCATGTGGGTCACATATTCACTGTGTAGAAAACCTTTTATTGCTCAGCAGCTGTGTATTTCCTGCCTCCGAATTTATAGAAAATGGATTTGCCCACAACTGAATAACCTGCTCCACTTTGTAAATGGGGTCCATAAGCAATGACATCACTACTTTTATGGTGTCCACAGCCAAATTAGCCTTCTGGGCCCAAATTCCTCAAATGTAGCAGGATATTTAAAAGGAAGTGGGGTCAAGGAAAATCACTTAGCATTTTTTTTCTTCAGCTTAACCATTAAGTTTACAAATGATACATTTGAGCTCAATAATTGCCCAAAGAGGAGCAGTTTAAATGCATGGAAATGTGGTTTGGCGTTTGCTTCAACAACTATCCCCACAAACTTGCAGAGATGGGTGGGTAGGTGTGTGCGTGTGTTTGTGTATATGTGTGTGAGTAAGCCCACAGCTGACCTGCAAAGAGAGTGAGCAAAACCATAATAATATCCTTCACTATTTACTTTGTCATGGATAATGCAAAATATGCTCAACACAAAACAATTTAGGAGGTCCAGTGAAACTCAAAATGAGCATATTCTCTTTGAATTACAAGGACTTTTTACTGTGTGTTTATAATATCTACAGATGGGACATGTAGAGTCGGCTTTCACAACAATAATAATGCAGTCTATAAGTCTCGTATCCAGGCTGATGCCCATTCACACGACTTCACACTATCAGCAGGCCTGGTCACTCTAGAATTTTTTCAACTCCCTAGAGAGAATACAGTGCTGCTGCCGTTCACAGGCACTGACCACTAGCATTCTGACAAGATCTTCCTTTGCCTATAGCCAGTTTCCATTTAACAGATGGGTGGACTGAGGAAAATGTGAATAAAATGCTTCCCAAGACATTTACAACATGAAACATGACCATGGTCGGGAATCAAACCCACAACCCCGAGACAAATCTACTGTGGAGAGCTAGAAAATCTGAAAAACTAGGCACAAGTATGCCACTCACTTTTCATGAAACTCTCTGAATTTCTTCCGTATCATGTACATTATATAATTTAGGTGAAACATCTGTACCCATATGTGCATAAATGCAAAATTATATGATACAGGAAGAGAATGTTCAAAGCAAATAACTACAGCACAGAAGAAAGGCACAAATAAGGTTTAAAAATTCTTAAGATTATAATTTTACTAGCCTTGCCATTTCATTAACTGATGTTAGGAAGTCTTCCCTGAATAAGGACATTGTCTGATTTCGGAGAATTCACTAAAGAATGGCATCTGAGTGGCATCTGTATGGGTGCTATGCTACTTAAAGTAACTGAATATAACATTAATGGAACTATCATAATAAATACTTACTGTTGACTTCATCAACATTCAGAATGTTAGAATTGCCAAGGACGATGATTCCTTCCGAGATACTAGAATAGCCGCACATGTATTTGAAACTCTGACTCCGGTCCTTTCGCAAAAGGTAAGAAAAGTGGAGGTTTCCTGTCAGAGAAAAGATAAAAAAGCAAGTTAGGAATAGTGATTAGGATGATATAATAACTCGATTTTGGTTTCAAATATATTTTTTTATGTAGAGAAAAGGCTAACTTTCCCATAAAACAGAACATCTCAAAATCAGTGTTTTCCAAGAAAAATTCAAAGTCAGAATCCATTCACCTTCCTCTATCTCAACCTTATCAAATCATACCCTGCACTAGTTTTCTGTTCCTTCAATACCCAGTGCACTATGGGTGAAAATCCAGAGGGTATGAACCACTAACAGATAATTCTAAAAAAAATTAAAAGCAAACTAATTAATATTTGGGCACTCTGTTTTTGCACTAAACTAACTACTTGTTGATAAATAAACCATGTTTGAAATAACAGCTTGTATACTGTTTGCTGTGTTGTGTGAGGTTTCAGAACACAACATTCACCCAAACCAGAGTGAATGAGAAATTTGGAAAGATATGCAAAGGCATTATAATCGGGATTATTAAAGACCTGTATATTCTATTTTTCTAAAATTTTGTCAAGATTTTACTACAAAATGTTAAAAGCTTTTTTTCCTCATGTGATTTTCATCACGTGTATCACTGTTGTCCCCAGCATCATCATCTTACCAGTGCAACATCATCACTTTGTCCGTTTATATAATACTGATCATCATTATATGATTTGTTATGGGTTGTATTATTATGTTATGCTTAACAGACAAATAAAGTTGAGTTAAAAAAAAAAAAACTAAAAAAAAAACCGACTTGTTGATAAATAAACCATGTTTGAAATAATAGCTTGTATACTGTTTGCTGTGTTGTGTGAGGTTTCAGAACACAATATTCGCCCGAACCAGAGTGAAAAATCAGATTCAACATCACACAATCATTATACTGCACCACGTGGAGTGACGTGATTTGTGCTGCATGAATGTTGTGGGGCACAACATGAAAAGATCAACAGGTCTCAAGTCCAACACTTCTTTTGATAGATGATAATGATTCAAGTCTGCTACTGTGCGTCAGTATTTCAATGGTATTTATTAACTGACAGAGTGAATACACTAAATCTAAAATTATATTTTATGAGTTTTCAGAACTTTCCTAGGAGATCTTAAGATTTAAAGGGACTAAGCACAATTTTGGCACGACTCACCATGGTAGCTGAAAATCCCCTTTCCAGTGTTAATCCATGAAAAATTTCTCCTTCTCACTGTACAATTTTTTCACAGATTGGTTGGTTTACAAGTTTTACAGGACTTTCCAGGAGTGCATTGAGCTTTTCAGAATTGTTCCCAAGAAAAGAAATGAAGGAGTTCCCCAGAAATTTC
>JAWQUT010000091.1:167732-182397 GCA_033807755.1 Ellobium chinense | reverse complement strand
CCCCCCCTTTTCCCCGGACCCGAGTCATACTATATCGCCCACTGTCGCAAATTACATACCTCTGGTATTTTAGTATTTTAACAATGAATATGTCCATAATAAAAAAAAATACGACTTTCTTTTCTGCGACAGCAATGTTGAGCTGTGATCCTGGATGAGGTATTTGGAATAAAGCACAGGTGCCTAAGGCGGTTAGATTTTTTTTAATATTTTTTTTTTCTTTTGAATCCGTCATATTTGTTTTCAGAACTCTTCACGGCATAAAAGCGTCAGTTAAGTAGTGAATATCATCCAGCAGAATTGTTCTTCAAATTTCAGGCCATAATGCTGTATTCTATCTGCAAAATGTGGTGACTGAATGAAATGGAAAGTATGTTTTGTACAAGAGCCAATATAACAAATACTCTGAACCGAACTGAACTGCATGGACTGGGAATAAAATGTACACACCCAAGTTAAAAAATACACCTATCTGAATTTTTTTTCTTAAATATTCGCAATACTATCTGGCATCTTATTAGAAAATGTTCAATGCACCATGTGCCTGGCAGATGTCTGTGATCTGTATCGTCTCCCATGCTGTATGTCTTCTTATGCCATAATAACGTTTTGTCACGTGCTCCGGGGCACCAGACACCTCCCATGAATAGTTGCTCATATTACTTCTGATCAGCATGCAATTTTAATGAAGAAGGCTGGAGGCGCCATTGAAAACAGATAAAACGATGAGAACCATTGTCAATGGTAATGTTGCATGACGCTCGTGACAAAAGGCAATCGTCGAAAAGAATTTAATACGGCCTGGGCAGATCAGAGAATCCCGAAAAGCCAGTATATGAACTTGCACAGAAGTATCTAGGAGACATGGGTGCACTGGGCAACTGGTGCCATCGCAAATAACAGCTGTTCTATGATCATCTCCTCTAGTGGGGGGAAATGCACCACTCAGTACTTTGGTGTGCAGTTTTGCACAGAAACGCCAGAGTGCTTGTAGTGGTTGGTTGCGCACCGTGCTCTGTGCTTACAACCTCTGTGAGAGGGCCGTGTCTCTCCTTAACTAACTTCAGCACGACACTAGGAACTGACATTCTAGCAGTTCAAAATCGCCAAAATTGTAAGATGATGGAGTTCATGAGTTAAATTTGTGTAAGCCGTGTTAGAATAGCTGTGGGTTAGTCTAATCACTCAGAATTTTTTTTTTAAAGTCAAAAAGATCAAAAGCAAGGCAACGTTGCTGTAGTATTTTAGCAGCAAGCAAACGGTTGGTAGTGAGAAAGGACGCTTCATGCCAGATGACATGTTACAAAGACGTTGATAAATCTAGATCTACATATTAAGATTCAGTGACACACAATCTAACTTCAGAACTACCACTGAAAAGGAAACTAACACCAAATTCAGAAACAGAAAATAGCCACATTCCACACTCTTTGTCGCTTAATTTGATCAGCAATGCACTTTATGAACAGAGCATGTAAACGATAAACCTGTGCCAATATGACGTAGAATATGCCATGCTCATATTATGTCAAATATGTGTCACAACACCATATGCAGCATACAAATATCAATGTTTAGACACGTGCATAGATAACAGAAAAATAAATGTACATGTAATAACATCCACGGGTTGTATGAAAAAGTCATTTTACATTGTATATGCCATATTGACAGCGCTCGTAAGATATGATGTTCACCATGCTGTACGCAGTTTAAGGATATCAGTGTTCGAACACGTATCTAACAGAGTGCCGATATAGTGTAATAAAATTTCACGGTTCAGTAAGAGGAAGTTATTTGACTTTGTAGATGTCATGTTCACAGTACATGTCAACTGTGTTCATAATGCCACATGCAGCATAAGGATATCAATATTCAGATAAGTGCGCGTGCTTAGATAGCAGATGAATAAAGGTATAGCGCAGTAACATTCACGTGTCAGTATGAAGAAGTCATTTGACCTAGAATATGCCATGTTCACTGCACACA
Source organism: Ellobium chinense (assembly GCA_033807755.1). Taxonomy (NCBI): domain Eukaryota; kingdom Metazoa; phylum Mollusca; class Gastropoda; order Ellobiida; family Ellobiidae; genus Ellobium; species Ellobium chinense. The sequence goes on along the minus strand of JAWQUT010000091.1, from coordinate 180,408 downwards.
TTAGAAGAGCTCATCATGCGGTGTTGCAGTATAAGAATATTAGTTTTGGAAAACGTGCACGTGTTTGAATAGTAGAAGAGTACCAAGATATGGTGCAGTAATCATTACCATTCTCTATGGATTCCCACCCCCTACTCTTTTTTTCCAACATGATAAAACATCATGATAAAATGTCATAAAACTTGCGGAGAATAGCGGAAAATTAAGATTTCTTTATTGGTAAGTCACTCTCAAATTTTCTAGTGGATTTTTTTCAAGAAATATTGCATCATTGCAAGCCAAGCAAACGCATTAAGGACTGCAATAAGTGACACCCTCACATATTAAGGTTCGGGCTAGTCTACTAAAATAGGGAGATGTCAACAATAGAAAGTCTGTCAGCTTAGCTGTAAATTTAATGCAATAACCTAGAATTGAAAGAGTTTTAATCAAAGTCTGCAAGCCATAAGCCATAATATAAACGCTAAAAACATTTCATCAGACTACTCTCGGCCCATCTAAAAGCCACTGTCAGAGAGCAAGATACCTAAACACCATCTGGATTTTAAGGATTCTGAGTTTAGAACNGTGCCCAGCCCTATTTACAATGGCACAAAAAGTCCGAGCTCCAGTTTTTGGATCACTTCTGGATCCACTATGCTGGAACAAGCATCAAGATGATAATAATAATAATAATAATAACAATAATGCGGTTTATAAGTCTCATATCCAGGCTAATGCCCGCTCATGCGACTTCACACTATTATGGTGGGGTGATGATCTTGGTTTGCTCTTTCTTTGTTCCACGAAATATATCAGATCTGATACGCTGGGCATTAGAGGGATAACGATATCAGTGTTCGAACACGTATCTAACAGAGCAGTGCCGATATAGTGTAATAAAATTTCACGGTTCAGTAAGAGCAAGTTATTTGACTTTGTAGATGTCATGTTCACAGCACATGTCAGCTTTGTTCATAATGCCACATGCAGCACAAGGGTATCAATATTCAGATAAGTGCACGTGCTTAGGTAGCAGATGAATAAAGGTATAGCGCAGTAACATTCACGTGTCAGTATGAAGAAGTCATTTGACCTAGAATAAAATGCCAAGTTCACTGCACACATTGGAAGAGTTCATCATGCGGTGTGCAGGATAAGAATATTAGTTTTGGAAAACATGCACGTGTTTGAATAGTAGAGGAGTACCAAGATATGGTGCAGTAATCAGTACGACTCTCTATGGACTCCCACCCCCACTCTTTTTCCAACATGATCAAACATCATGACGAAATGTCACAAAACTTGCGGAGAATAGCGGAAAATTAAGATGTCCTTTATTGGTAAGTCAATCTCAAATTTTCTAGTGGATTTTTTTTTCAAGAAATATTGCATCATTGCAAGCCAAGCAAACGCATTAAGGGCTGCAAAAAAAGTGACACCCTCACATATTAAGGTTCGGGCTAGTCTACTAAAATAGGGAGATGTCAACAACAGAAAGTCTGTCAGCTTAGCTGTAAATTTAATGCAATAACCTAGAATTAAATGAATTTTAATCAAAGTCTGCAAGCCATAAGCCATAATCTAAACGCTAAAAACATTTCATCAGACTACTCTCCCAGCTAAAAGCCATTGTCAGAGAGCGTGACACCTAAACACCACCTGAAATTTAAGGATTCTGAGTTTAATCAAAAAAAAAAAAAGCATAACCCCGTAATCACAAATCAAAGCTTTTTTTTTTCTTTTCTGCAGAAAGCCCCTCTCGCAGTCCACTCTAAATTTCCCACAATAAAAAAAATAACGTTAAGGTTAGGACAAACGTCAACCGATCAAAAAGACAATATCGTCACGCCCATTCCACAATTGCCCAAGTCATTTCTTGAGGTCCTGAGAAAATCAACTTGTTGCTCAAAGCAAAACTGTGAAGCAGATATGGTTCCGCTTGTAAGACTGGGCTACAACAATAACTTTACACTGTTTTCATAGGAAAAGGAAAAGAAATGGAACATCCTAGAACATTATAGTCATATAAACAACTCAAATCGTCTTTTAAAATATGACTTGGCCATATGTGGAATGAGAGTGCCATATTATTTCCTAGTGGAACATAAAGGCTCATGCAACATAGCTACAAAACAACAATAAAATGTGTTACAAAAATGAATGCATGGTAGTCAAGATGATCTTACCTCCATCTGAAAGGGCGAGTAAAAAGATGCGGGAAGATAACTGTTAGTGTTCTCACATAATAACTAATAATGTATTGCATAGTATTTTTAAAAAAAAGACCGGCACGTAACAGCGATAAGAATCTGCGTGCGACAGAAATCGCTAATGATCGCGCTTTGCGTCATCATAATCTCGCTCTCGCATGTGCATAGTGAAGTTGAAAAGGCTGATTAGTTTTGTTTCATGCAAATGCAAGATAGCCAACCGGCTATCGGAGAGCGAGATCAGCGACGTCTATCGCAAATAGAGGATTATCGCCATAACGTGCCTTAACTATAGTCTATCAGATCATCCGTGTTACCGTAAAGCGTCGTATTCCACAAAAATAAGGTTTTCGAGAAAAACGGGATCGGGTAAGCACACAACCATTCTCATGGCATAGATCAGTGTTTTCTCCAGGTCATATAAGTTTTGGTAACACTTCTCCTTCGTCGTAAATTTGAGAGAAGATTTGATTTCTTTCTAATAGGAATTTTTAGCTTTTTCTCAAATATTGAAAACTTTGGAGTGCAGGAAAGAAGGGAGATGGGGGCGCGTCATTTTATTTTAAGAAGCGATTTTGAAACTTAAGGTGGAGGGGAAAGAGAAGGAAATGACGCGATCGTGCGGCATGGGAAAAAAAAACACCACTGTTTCTTGACAACACTGTCACATTCTTATGTTTTTGAGCTCAGACATGAATGCCAATACCGCCATCAGAACCGGCCTGAACGTCTGAACAAAATGATGCCAAAATCTGCATATGACCTTAATTTGTGGAATACGATTTACACATATATGGACGATATCAAAAGTTGACCCCGCTTAATAGCAACTCATTGTGCCTAATATGGCACAGCTGCGATTAATAAATAATAAGAAGAACGGTGACTTTCCAATGAAGTTTATTTGGAAGTTGTTGTGTTTAGTTTATCAGAAATATGTTGCAATTTAGCGGAGTCGAAGATATAATACTGCTTAAGGACAAACATCTAGCTAGACTATAATAGCCCAGTTCTAAGATAATGGGTCTAAACCATACAAGATTCCCCCACTTATCAAGAAAGCCCTTCTACCACTCTTTAATGGCGAAGCTGTCTCTCGCTCCCAGATTTAATATATTTATGTTTACATATTTCATACAATCAAACCATGAGTAGAAAAAAACAAAACACAATCAACTCATGTGAATAAAATAAAATACAATCAAACCAATCTACCGCACTGTGGCAACTAGATCTAGATCTAGTAAATATACTGGCGTCTGCGAATGGGTGAATAAGTAGTATAAATAAAGAAAAAGTGAAGACTCTTTTAAGAAATTTAAATGAAATTAAATGAAGAATTTTTTTTTTTTATAAATCTTATACAATACGATTACAGAACTAGTCTACAGAATTTTCGCCCAAACAGGCTTCTTGAAGGTTAAAAAAATGTATATTTAGAATAAACAAAGGTTCAAACATACAATAATGCCCCGATAAAGGACTGATATAGGCATAGGGCCTCTGCACTGCCCCAAACATACTGTACTTCTATTGCCAATTCTAAAGTAGTATCCAAATAAAATGAGTGAACCCAATACCTATAGTGAGCTCCAGCTTTTTCTTTAAATGTATTTTACACTGTCTTCAAAGCCTGTTCTTCCTCCTAAAGTTGTTTGAATTTCATTCTCATTTCATATGCATAGTGAGTTGTCCTTTTCCCTGGAGCTCACCCTAGACAGTTAATCTAGATTGGTTTGTTTGTTTTTTTTCGTTAATTTTATCCAATTCTGAAATATTATTACAAACTTCAAGAAGAGAGAAGAGAAACGAAATATATCTAAGACCATATGCATAACGCCGCGTAACTTTGCGCACCGGTGATAACTACGGGAAAACCCAAAACATCAATGATGTTTCCCGTACTTACTGCGCCAAGGCGCGCAATTACGAGGGACTATTGATACGGCCCCTAGCCTAGAGAATACATGCAATTTCAGTGACTAGTTGACTGAACTTACTGTCATCTTGACAATGAACTGTCACCAGTAACAAGCAGGCCACTGCCGCTAACAACGTGGACGTCCCCATAGCTGTGAGCTGGTGTGAGTGAGCTCTCAGGGTCACTGTGACAATAGGGGGACGTGAGTAGATATATCTTCAAGTGAAAAAAAATCACTCAGTATGCACTGTCACTCAGTATCTGTGGATGCAAAAAAAATATATATATAAGAGCTTTAAAGAAGGGCAATGTGAATTTCAAGGTTCACGCTTCAAACTGAAAATCATTTTCCACAGGAATTGCAGTCGGTATTCCTGGAGATTAAATTGAAGGCTTTCATGGCAAAACGCGTTATCCACCAATATGAATTTTTAGCTTATTCTACATACTTCATGTAGCAGTAGGAGTATTTAGTATACATGTATATTTCCATTCCATAGAAGGACATTTGATCTATATTATTTAAGACTTAAATTTCGCCTTTCACATAAAAATATGCTTTGAATCTGGTCTGTTTTGCCACAACCCCCGAATGGTGTATAATGCGTTTTGCCATGAAGCCCTTCAATTACTGGTCTGTAATTGTCCAAGGAGTAAAACTGCGCAGATATCTGTACTGATTCTAAACTTGTGATAACGTCCACCGCACAGTTTATTTAAAAGTGTTTTTCGGTTTTTTTCCGGGAAATTTTATATCAATACTTAAAGAATGGAGGTTGCGGGTTCAAATCCCTCCCGAGGCGGGGAAAAAAAATAACAGAAGGATACTTGGGAGTCATGACGCAAATGTGGCCCTGCCCTTTTAGAGTGTCAGGAAATCAAAGGGCCGAAACATTTGTTAGACGGGGGTATCTTTCTCTGAAGATCTTCTGTTGCCTCGCTCTCCGTGTAAGGGAGTTTCCTATTTATTTTGTAGAACCAGGATATGAAGTATGCCTTGATGCTAAGAAAAAGTACATTTCATTATGAAGTATACTAAATATCGAGGACCATCTGAATAATGAAATGACAGAATAATAATGAATCTACCCATGTAAAAGTCATACTAACTAACAAGGCATACTCAATAAATGAGTACTTAAGGTTTCACTGTATTCGACGCGAGAACGGGTGGTCACGGACACCTTAGTTAAGTGATCGCGTTATAAAGGTTAAATATACACGAAATATGAAAGATAATCGCTAAAACCTGGTCGTCAAATCAGGTGGTCTTGATACCCAGGTGGTAGCTAGACCAGTTCGACTGTTCATGCCACTGTGTGAAATGTTTCTTTTAACCTATGGCCTACCGTGGGAATCGAAATAACGGCAGTTTTGACTCTTATCCAACGGCGGGATATAGCTGCTAGCTTTGGCGATGGAAAAGAGACAGGGAGAGGACAAGGAATAAAAATACCACGCCTCCATTCCTTCCGCGTCCAATGACCATCGATCTCCCCTATCCCATTGTTTTCTTTCTTTTATTATTTTTTCTTCTATTACCCACCCACCCAGCCACCTACTTCTCTCTCTCTCTCTCTCTCTCTCTCTCTCTCTCTCTCTCTGCCCCGAAACTGCCATCTCGCCCCCCCCCACTCTCCTCGTCCCGCTAATATACGAGACAAAATGTCGTAACCGTTGGCCCATGCTAATCCACCAAACGAGATTGCTGCCTGTGTCATCAAAGTGATGGGATAATGACAGTACTGTATCCGTAAGGCAAGTAATATCCCAGCATGCTTCACTTCTATCCTAGCAACCGCCAAACTCTCTAAAACATAATGTCATGAACTTATGTTATACCCATTCTCACATTCTCCCCCCCCCCCCCNCCCAAAACCCTCAACCCCCAAAAATAAACAATCCGTGTGACAGGTTTTCAACAACACAGCAATCTTCGGGCAATAACGTATTTCCAATATAGGCAGAACAAATTTAACATCATCTGACAAAAGAGCGTATCTTTGCTAACGACTGTTTTTGAGAGAAAGGGTGGTTCTGTTTGAATATAGCTCTTTCCTTCAACAAAATTCATCTCTACTAGACTATGTGTGATTTTATCAAGAGTATTCGCAGTTTTGCAGAAATATTTTTGTCGGCAGATGGGTATAGATCACGACATGCACAAAAAAAAAATATATGATTTTGGAAAAAAAAAAACACCAACTTGCGTCCTTTTGTCGGAAGGCACTAGAAATCGCCCCTGCTGAATTTCAGGGCGTATCCGACAATTAGATTATTTTGTAAGCTACACGTAGCTTGATACAATACTATTAAGAACTTTAGGCTCTCTTGATGACATTCGTGGGTTAGATCTACGGGCTCAAAGAACAGAATAATTTTATGAGGAATTGGTTCTCTTTATGCCAATACAAAGACTTTTTTTCCAAATTTCATTTAGGTGTAATATGACGTTATATATAAACACGGTTGTTATGGCATTCCCCAGGAACTTTATAACTACTTCCTATTAGGCAATTGAGTACTTGCGCATTAACTACGCGATCTCTTTTGTAAAAATTACATTAACTCTGCATGTTGAACGCTACTAAAGGTGGATTCAGCACCGATATACGAATGGAAATCTTACGATGGTGAGGGATCTCATAGTCAAGTTCCTTCGCAAGCTCTGAAATATTCACAGAAGTGATCTAGAATTCAGCTTCTATTTTTAGACTGGAACGTCTTTTGCAAACACGCTAGATATGTATAAAGGATTTTCTCAGTAAAAAAGTTAGTTTCATAAAATACTTGTGGAGGAAGCCGAGTCATACTTTTTATTTTATACCTTCAGACTGATTTATGCCCCTTGGCTAATAAAACTATATTTAACTTCTCCTTCAAGTCACGCAATCTGTGCAATCACTGACATTCCAAAATTTATTGTCTCCGGAGGCGTGAGAGTCCGCTCCAAGTGCAGGCTAGCAAAATAACGCTGGGAATACAAAGCAATTACTAGTCTAACAACCGAAAAAAAAAAACGATCAAAAGGGTAGCCAAACAGAGTAGCGACAGGAGAGGGCAACAGACTTTTCAGCAAAATAATAATATAAATCTTAAATATCATTTCGAAATTGCGTTGTTGTTTTTTTTTACAAGCGCTAGACGTCTAGTTTCGTAACAAGCATTTTTGTAATAATAGTGATGTAGCTTCATAAGACATTTGTAGAGGAAGTTTTATGATTATAGCTTTTATAGTTTGTTTTTTTTAAAAATTATTTTGCAGTGGAGGTGGTGGTGATGGTGGTGGTGGTGGTGGTGGTAGGGAGAAGTAGCAATATAAGTCTACTGGGGTTTTGGCTTGATTGTCTCTTCCGGTTGTAAGTTCTTTTCGTACAGCAATGGCAATAAATCTATTAATGCCAGCAATTCTTACCAGGTAGAAACAACAGTGCAATCAACTCCGCCTAGTCGCAACTCCTCTACAGAATAGGAAAATTTTGTCATTAAAAGGAGTTGTAATTTTCACATGACTTTTATGTAGAAATACAATTATCACATACCTGTTATGTGGATATAAATAAAACAACGTTCTATGCTGTGGATAAGCTTGCAATCAAACGAGAGTTGCAATTATCCGGACTGTGTTTAGGCGGAGTCGAGTGTGTATGTAATCTCATTTTAGGATCCTTTTACTAGCAAACTCTTCACTTCTTGCTAGTGTCTGTCTCCTGCATGACACCGCAAACCTATCCGCCCTGATTAGAAATATCGCACACCCTTTTTATGGCTTTTACACCACAAAGAAGGGTTTATTTCCCCTTGATGAGGGCTTTCCAATGAATTAAGTGCCCTTGATGAAAATAAAACTCCACAACCCACACATGTGACTTAAACTGCGGGCTTGCCCAGGGTGGAAGTAAGAGATTATAACCTCCTGGTAAGTGACATCTCTACCCACACGGCTGATCTTATAAATCATAAAACAACATTTTAAATATGAGAGACTGTAGCTCAAGGGATGTAAAAGCCCACAAATCAGAAGCTCTCCCGTTATTACTGTGTACCTATGGATATGTTCAATGAGCATCACTGATCTCCTAATGGACCAACAGCTCTACATATCATTAGATACCACAAACGAGAAAGAAGAATAGGATGAACAAGAAGAAAAAGAATAAGGGGAAAAAAGCTGAAGATTGAAACAAGAAGAACAAGTTGGCGTCCACGTTAACCACACTGACTTTTCTCTTAGTACCGAAAGCCACTAACTACTTGTGGTTCCATATTGAGAACCGATGCGCTAACGATGGGATCTCTAACCATCGTGAACATTAGATTGACCCTGTACGTTGAACGCTACTTAGGCTGCATTCAGCACCGATGCATTAATGGAACTCTTGCGATCGTTAAGAAATCGCATCGTAAATGCGCAAGCTCTCGGTTATTGTCCAAAGCTTGTGCTTCATGAACAGATTTGTCTACATGTATTTCGCCTACAGTGACAGCACCATAGCCCTTTCTGTGAGAACATTCCTACATCTACCGATGAACTAATCTCTTTGATAAAATTGGATCTGAGTAACTCAACATGAGAGCTTGCGCATTAACGATGGGATCTCTTACCACTGTAAGACTTACATTAAATCGGCATGTTGAACGCTGTCAATGTAAAGGATGCATTCAACACCAATGCACTGATGTAAATTTCACGATGGTAAGAGATCCCATCGTTGTTAATGCGCAAGCTCTCAAATAATACTCCCTACTTTGGCTGTTCTTCTGACTAAAAAGGACGGCACTGTGTGTTGTGTGGCTCCTCGCTGTGGCAACGTCTGCCTGCCTCTCTCTCTCTCTCTCTCTCACACATACACACACTCTTACTCACTCATTCTCTCTCTCTCTCTCTCTCTCTCTCTCTCTCTCTCTCTCTCTTTCTCTTTCTTTTTCAGCCACTGTTCACAATCCTATTAATCACTAAATAATGCAGAGGGCATCGCCACCCCTCCCGTGGCCGTGAAGAAAACCAGGTCTACCGCCTCTCACGCCATCCGGACCACTAGCAATTTCATATCGGCTTTTAACCCCTAGCTTGCGTGACGTCATGTTATTGTGTGGACTGCACTCTCTCAGAAAGGTTCTTAGCAAATTAAAATGAATAATGCGCCACAGACAATGCGCCAACCGACAGACAGATCTGATCTGCGTACACGTGTAGTTCCTGAAAACTAGCTCACTTGACACATGGGTGTAACATTGCCAACAAAAAAAAAATGCATCTGTAATTTACTGACTATGTGAGGCAATCCAGCTCAGTTCGCGAGACCACATGAGATCGTGAGTGGCTCATTGCGCCAAAAAGGACATCTGATACCTACATCATAATATCTGATATCTATGAGATCACCCGTCACAGATATATATATATGCAATTTGCAAAGTACGCTACTGTTTTGTTTGCTGCAACCCAAAACACTTATCATTCAAACATCAAAGACAAAGCAAATGAAAAAGTCACTGGTTTCAAAAAAGCCCCGAAACAATTCGCCCACCTCATAATATAAGATTCCAACTGCACTAGCCTAGACCCTACGTCTCCAACGCAATAAAACTGCCTAGCTCAGTTCATGAGGGCACATTTTTTTTTCCTCTTGAAAACCCACTGAAATGAGATAAGCGACTTGCCCATGACTGGGGCTCTGCGCAGATGTGCTTTGGCGAAATACAAATGTGTGTAGCGTGACAAATTTCAAGAGGTGTTGTTGTTGTTAGTGGTGGTGGTGGTGGTGGTGTTCAAGCCGTCAAACAACATGTGGAAAACCAAATACCTTTTGAAGCACAGACCTGAGCACAGACACTGTAAGAGATTTACACGTCTGTATCAAGATACGATGAACCTCGGTTAACACAATCACTGCTTAACACGAACCCCTTCTTGACACACTTCCGTTCCGCAGATCCAACTGCTTTGTTTCTTATAATGAGCACACCGGATTACACAAAACTTCAGAGTGGCTTTGTCTGCAGGGTGGGTGTGTAACTAGATTTCCACTGCAGTGTGTCAGTGAAAATTAGCAAATAATTTAGAAATGAACAAAGACAAGGAAGTAGAAAACATGTAGGTCTAATGCTGTATGTAATCATATTACGGCTGACTTTACTTACTTGCAACTCCGATTTCCTCAAAGAAATTAACAAATAACATGAAGTACCTATTTTCTTTACTACTACAGTCAATGGATAACTGCATCTCCTCTAAATGGTAACTTTATCTATCTAACAATTAAGCTATTGCTATTAACCGAAGCTGACTGCAGTCTATTATGCTGTGAGTATGATGAAAGGCTGATAATAATTATAGTTGCCCATAATTATTTACCCTCGTCTCCGGTTCCGTTCATTCCCGCGCAATGACTCACCACTTAGGTCCCACGCACGGTTGCTTCATAATGGTCTCCCCTGAGAGCTAGCTGCCGTGCGAATAGCTTTTTTTTTTTCTCTTCCATTCTGTTTTATTATTTTACTATTCACTATTCAGCCGTCCGAGCTGTCGGTCCATTGTCAAGTCAGTCGTGTTTACTATCTGGGAGAAATGGGAATAGTACAGCAACCTGGGACCATAATAATTTAATTTGGTTTACTTCCGATCACCGTAAATGCAGATGCGGAAATCCCCCTTACCTTTCCCGGTTTGCCGTGCGACCAGCTTTATGAACTCAATTATGTTTCCAAAGATAAGGATACAACCTAACATAATTAATAATAATCATTTTGGTGCACCAGCAAACACTTCCTTTCAACGTCTTGTTTTACAACAATTTGTTCGGTACGGAGTGGGGGGTTGAGAGAGAGAGAAAAGAGAGAAGAAAGGGGACAAGAAAAAAAATGTGGCTTTTTCGTGTTGTGCTCTTAAAATCATTCATGCATTACTGTATTGAAAATAATATAATGTAATTCTCAAACCCTCGTTTTTATTATGAACATAACGGTAAACACATACACAGAATCAATCATCCTCGCCTCTCGTGTGCCGGAACATTCAACTCTACAGCAAGCAGGTTCTTTTTAAAGTGCAAACTGTGCACACCGAAGGAAAAAAAAATAATTCGAAATTCAGGTGCGCTGAAGTCAGGGACAACATACGCACAGGCAAAGACCGTGGTAAATATAAAGCAATAGTGAGAAAGTATGAATTTAAAAAAAAAAAAAATCAGGAGTGGCAGAGTAGGATAGCCGGTAAATTTCTCTTTCACCTCTTCCCTGCCCCATATCGCCCCTCCGTTGTGACCCATTCTGGGCTTTCATTCTGCAGGTAAAAGGCTCGTTGAATGGAATGCAAAATTATTTTTCCCTCCGATCTTGTGCTGTTGATGTTTTGTTGATGTTTTTTTTTCCCCTGTCAAAAAATAAGTTCTATTTTTAGATGTCACGGTCTAAATCCTGGCTCCAACTTCCACAACATTGCCTTTTAGGGAAATGGTTCAACAGGCGCATTGATTCTGTCTGTTCCACTGCCGCTCTAGAAATTAATGCATCCAAGTGGATGAATAACAAAGGTGGAAAGAAAAAAAAAAGTAGGTCACCAGAGTCTAAAGTACCGGAAGACAATAGCATACTACACAGTTACCGCCCTTTGATACCTGATATTAACATTGTGAAAGAACCGAGAGCTGATAAGGCCTGTAAAGTGGCAGGAACTGGGAAGAAATCTCAAACAGGAACGGGATTAAAATACATTGTATTTCAACAGTAGACTTATAGAAAGGTTTCACTGCAGAAGAGTTTATACTTCATAACCGACACTGCCAATTGCTGCCCCAGTAAAGATGATATGGGAGAGACCATTCAGTCTGGGCCTCATCTCCTTTGGCTTACAAATCATTATTAACAAAAGGTCTACTTTCTGATTATTCATCTCATCGCATGCGCCCCCCCCCCCCNCCCCCAACTTTAATTTCATAAAAAATATGGTACCCTTACTCAAACCTGACCGAAACCTGACTTCGGCCATGTTCAAAGTACTGTGACTTACGTGACGTGGACAGACGATCCCAGAGCGGACGGATGAACACAATATTATGAGTAAGATATATACATGTCCTCTTTCTCTCTCTCTCTCTCTCTCTCTCTCTCTCTCTCTCTCTCTCTCTCTCACTCTCTCTCTCCGTTCTTCATATGTAAACATAGGCTTTGATCTCATAAATAGCCTGTTACCCTTACTCAGAAATGACCAATGTTTGACTTACGCCATTGTCAGGACACAATGACTTGACATGTAAAAGACGATTCCAAACTGCGGACCGACGAACAGTTCCCATCACGGTATTATGAAGAACAGATACATAAATGCCAAACATCCCCTCCTCTCTCGCTCTCTCTCTCCCTCTCTCACTCTTTCTCTCTCCGTCTCCCCTCCCTACCCCCAAATGCCCTTATTTCACAGGTCCTGCCCAATGCATGCCAATTCTTTTCACCAATATCATGGGACGCCAACCAAGTCCTCCCTTCCTTAAAAAACTCATGTCCGGTTCATGACACATCTATCGATAATATGGGATGGTTACAAAGGACTTTTTTTCCTCTT
>JAWQUT010000091.1:152688-167698 GCA_033807755.1 Ellobium chinense | reverse complement strand
AGGGGTCATAAATTAAGAACGGTGAACAGTTTTCCCACACAGTAGCCTATCGCTCTCCCAACAGACGGTCCAACCAACACACCATATTATGTACATGTATTTAACTACTGTGGCTCTAGCTGGGTGCGTCCCAGTGCAGTCCCTTGTGAACCTGAATCAATAAGGCGGTGTACATGTGGTGCTGCACTGTACATGTTCATATCAGGACAATGGTGTAACTTCTGTCTATGCTTTCAATGATAGCATTAGTCTTTCACTTTTAGGTCTCTTTCAACGCTCTCTCATCGTCTTCTCTTCCCACCCGTTTCCCCACCATCTCCTCCAATGTAAGAAGGGGAGGACTTTTTTCTTTTTATTCGTTTGGTTATAGAGGATCATTTGCATACTAAATGTACAAAGTAGAAACAGAACACTGATAAAAAAACTGCTATGAAAAACAAAAGACAATCGACATAAAGAACGAGGAGGGTAAAATAAAACTGGATTGTGTACATTACTGTAAAGGATTGAATTTGTGTATATTGTACTGATATGTTCCTTCTTTTTTTCTTTCGTTTCTTTCGCTAAGCAGTTTGTTTGGTTTTGGGGGTTTTTTTTTCTTTCCTCTTGGCTAATGTACTTATTGTGTATTCTTAGAAAAGTTACTCTGTAATGATTATCACTGTGTAAGTATGAAACAAAGTGTTTGGCGTATGACTAATAAAAGATTTTGAACTTGTACTTGAACATAAAAGGAAGCAAATAGAGAGGACAGGGCATCAAGAAAAGGAAAAGGAAAGGATAACAGTTTGACACGCTGACAAAACAAAGATGACTCAGTCAAGAAGACTTCACGAACAATAAAACCACCCATTTACATTTCAAATGACTCAGAAACACCAGGGCAATGTATAAGCTAATTAAGTGTACTCAAATCTGAGAAGAGCATTACAATTCGGCGTCTAATTTGATACGCCACTTAAGCAAGATGGTACGTGGACACACACACGGTCAATAGCAGACAGGACAAGGGTACAAGAGAAGACTGTGCAATGAGGTTGGACATGATGACAACAATACAGATAGTGAAAGAGACTGCTGATTGCTGCGTCATCTAATCATCGCCATTGGAAGCCAAGTCCACCTTACAAACTGCTATGGGCACTACCTCGATTTTCAAATTCTAAACGTTTTCATATCAGTTTTCTGTACCCTACCGTTCGAAGCGATAGTAGTTTCCTCGAGAAATTTGGAAAAATAGCATCCTGACGTGATACGTACGATTCAAAATCAAATTCTGAAGCACCCACCATGCCCCTTCTTTCTTTGTATACCGCGAGCGGGTCCATAAGGAGTACAAGTATTTTGCTTGCCCGCAAACTTCCGTTTATCCATACCAATCCTCAGTCTGCAGAATATTGCAATATCAAAATGGCTCCTTTTAATAACAGTTGCAACTTTGTCCATGCTTTCGAGGCGTTCCATTTAAGAGAAGTCGACAGTTAAAAGGCCCACACCCAGGTGGAAATCAATGGTGGTTATAGTCGACTCAGCTTATTGCAGTGTGCATAATCTCAATGTTTTTAAAACACAGAGAGAGAGAGAGAGAGAGAGGAGAGAGAGAGAGAGAGAGAGAGAGAGAGAGAGAGAGAGAGAGATTTCTGTACATAAAAGCCATTAAGCTCCTCTTAATCTCAACTTTTCAGCCTTTTCTAGCAGTTACGATTAAGCGAAGACCTCTCTACAACCAAGTCACACAACGGCTCTAGCAATCTAAACTACACGGTGTTATTTCAAATACAAACGTACTTGATCATACATAAGAACGAAAACACGATATCAGACGATTTTTTATTCCATCCTAAGAATTACATTAACTCTGCAATTTGAACGTTACTGAAGTTGCATTCAGCACGATGCACTAATATAATTTTTACGATGGTAAGAGATCCCATCGTTATCGCGCAAGCTCTCAAGTCTTCCACGCCCATATCTTACTTATCAACCACGTCCCTGACAGCTGGTCATGACTAAAGATCAGCACATTGCACAAAGGCCAATTATTGTCTTGTCTTGTAAATAAACCAGTGATACATTTTAGTCTAACCTAATTTTATGCCTGCTGTTTATCCTCTACGAACTTATCTTACTTACCAAATACGGCAGCTGGTAATGATTGTTGAAGACCTGCACACCGCACAGACATGCGCGTCTAACAAGCCCAACTGTCTTGCTCTAAGTAAACGTGTGATTCAATCTAGTCTACTTAACTTCTGCTTTTAAACAATGACTCAGACGATGGAAAATCAAACAAAATCCCCCTAACTCGTTTTTCCACTTTCATGCAGCTCAACGAACTAAACTGTATCCTTTGTTTACTAATTTAGCCTATTCCTTCACAAAGAGTGACACCCCTTCCCCCTGCTTCTCCTGTTGTCATTTACTGCCCGAGGCCGGAATACGTAGCGTTTTTTAGCAGAGGATGCAATCGCATGGTTCGCCACTTAAAACTTCAAAATCCCCCTTTAATATACACTGAAAACCACCCGATCTCCGTTTCTCTCCTGCACTCCAAAATTTGCGCTATTTGAGAAAAATCTAACATCTCTCTAAAAATTCACAAATTTACAAGTTTACGACAAGGAGGAAATGCCCCCCTCCCCTCACATGACCTGGCGGAAACACAGAATACGTACATTCTATACATGTGTATTGTTTTGTTTTTAATCCGGTAACGGTTTACAAATGGTATCCTAAGCTCAGTTCAGACGATCTGAGGCAGCATGACCTTGCAAGGATCCCATACAGGCTGCCTAACAAACTAGGAGTAAAGACAAAACGAGTATTGAAAGCTTTTTCACAACCTATTAGGATTTAACGTTTACCCATTGTTCAGGGAGGTTGAGTTCACATGGGTAAATGCAAGGACCGTCGTTTTCTCATCCCTCATCTTAAGTGGAGGACCCCATACCGGAAGAAAAAAAATATAATGGGTTTTTATGGGTTCCCCCNCCCCCCCCCCCTTTTAAATGACCCAAAAATAAAAAGGAGGGATGGGAGCGGGGACAGCTACCCAGAAAAAGTGGCTCCTTCCCCTCCTAAAACCTCGAACCTCTTCATCGCCAAAAAAACTTCCTGCTCATCGTATTACTGTATGGATAATGAGTATCCTGAAACAGTATGAAAATAGGGTGCGGGCCGTGCGNAACAGTATGAAAATAGGGAGCGGGCCGTGCGTTTGTGGAGGGGGGGATGTATGTATGTGGGTGTGGGGGACGGGGGGTGTGTGACGATGACAAAGCGAGTGGAAGGATGGGGGAGGGAGGGAGGGGATCGACATGCTTGTCTTTTGCCTGCTCCCTTTCCTTCTTATATCATTTAGTCTCTATCCCTTCAAATTTTTTTCCTTTCTTTCTTTCCATGTTTTCTGTCTTTTCAATTTTCTTTTCGTTTCTTTTTAAATTTTTCTTTTAATCTGATGTATATTGATTATGTATACATTATGAAAATGATTGGCAAATTGCCTAATAAAGAGATTGAACTTGAACGTATCGTAGAACGTTATGCTCCCTTCTCATGTCCCTACGTTTCAATATCAATTCATTTCAATTCAGTTTATTATTGCATTAGCAGCTCTTGTTCACATGTGCATGAGAAGAAACAACACATCAAATTGAAAATATGTAATGCATAATTAACGAAATTAAGCCAATGGAATACAAGCCGATAGTTACGTACTTATCACTAGAGCATTATACTCACTGTATCATGCAGCGTAATGTTTTCCTCACCTATCATAACCCTTCTTTTTCCATATCCATTCAATTTAATTCACTGTTCTGTTAGCTCTTACACAATCGTACCTGGGAGCAAACAATACAGCATGTTCAGTGCGAAACATGTAATATATCCCTGTTACATTAAGTCAGATGTATACAGGCGGACAAGTTGACAATTATTGTGTACTTAATACTGTAGGGTTGGAATGAGGGTTGAAAGCACCGAATTTATGCAAACCTATTGGAGCTCTTCAATTTGGGAAACACCAAAGCACACACTTCACTTACACGTTTTGTGACATCATGTTTAACTGGCCATCTGACTATTAGCATACCTAACAAAGCTCCAAATGCGAAAACATTACCCTTAATGTACATTGTCCTTACATGTTATATAATGTTCAAGTGCAGGTAGGCAGTTAGGTAAATGAAATTTTTTTAAAAAAACGGGAAGCTCCATTCTGTTGGGGTAACTACAGACCCTGTGGACTAAGAGTTCACAGCACTTTTTTTTTTAATGATCTCTTCATTGAACCCTGTTGTTGAAAAAAAAAAAAGCGATTTCATTACATTCCTCACCTTCCTGCAATCCCTCGAGGCGGGTTTGATACGGTCCTGCATGCGGTGGGAAACCCGTAACACAAACTGCGAGCTCTGTCCGTGTTTTGAAAAGGGTTGTCGCGTCGCAAACACAACAATGCTTAGGCTGGATCATAATAATAGATAAAAGGGAACCATCTAGTCTAAAATATTAACTACGACTCGTCGGGGGGTAAAGGTCATGGGTCAGAGGTTCAGCGTGGGAAAGACAAGAGGGCAGAGTAGAGCGCTGCGATTGCTTGTATCATGCTAAGGAGAGGGAGGGAGGGGGGTACAGACAGACAGACAGACAGACAGACAGACAGAGAGGAGATAGAAGAGAAATAAGAGGTGAATAAATATTTCAGTGGAGAGTTTACAGTCCAGACCCACTGGTTGGTCACTCACATAGCAATTGTTGCCTCATGCTAAACAGAAAGAAAGAAAGAAAGAAAGAAAGAAAGAAAGAAAGAAAGAAAGAGAAAGAAAGAAAGAAAGAAAGAAAGAAAGAAAGAAAGAAAAGAAAGAAAGAAAGAAAGAGGACTAAAGTGTTAGACAGACACAGAATAAGAACGAGAAGAGAGAGAAACAAGGGGAGAATAAATAAAAAGACATTTCACAGTTCATAGAAGAGTTCCATTTCAAAAAAAAAAAAGGGACAAAACCCAGGCTAGATGAAGTCTAATATAAGAAGATGAAATGCAAACATGGATCTAAATGAATTTGTCAGAATGCATTTCATCACGCCAGTTCTTAATTTCTCATATGGGTTTCCTGGGAATCAAACATATGAATCTCTGAACTATGGAAATCCCATATTTTAAATTTGAACAATTTCGGTCTGTCCCTGCAGTTGCTCTCCCTTGGCTGACAAATATCGTAAATCACATGTATTATGATTGGAATGTAGATCTATATTGCGTAGGACACAGTAACATCGTACAGATATGTTCTCCGGACAAGGATGTGTGATTTC
The DNA here is from genome assembly GCA_033807755.1 of Ellobium chinense. Taxonomy (NCBI): domain Eukaryota; kingdom Metazoa; phylum Mollusca; class Gastropoda; order Ellobiida; family Ellobiidae; genus Ellobium; species Ellobium chinense. The sequence goes on along the minus strand of JAWQUT010000091.1, from coordinate 162,385 downwards.
AAAAGACGTTAAATTATCCCCNCCCCCCCCCGCGCCCGGCCCTTCTCCCCTCCTACAAAAGGGAAAAAAAATAAGGTTGATGATCTTAATGTAGATCTAGGGCTGTATGTACAATATGGCTGTCTAACTTCGTGCGCTGTCAGTAACTACGATAAACTCCCAAGACATCAGTGATGTTTCTTGTATTAATTGTCAACGTGCAAAGTTAAAACAGAATTGTGCATACATTCCCTATGGCTTACTAATAGGCGTTTAAGGAAGCCAGGCAGACCAGAATAATGTATGAAACTGAAAGCTTTTTTGAACGGAGTTCTGGCGCATTTAAGGGGGAGCACTGGTCGCTAAGATAACCTTAATAAAATTACTCTTCAGTAAAAAAAATTACTCCTCAGTGATAACCAAAACTACAGCAATCATAATCTGTCTCGTTTGAAAAATCATGGAGGCATTTTAAGCCGTCTTCCAAACCTTGTACGCTCCTTCCCACCCCACCCCCCCAAAAAAAAAACCCTCTCAGGTTTTTTTTCTTTTTTTCTTAAGTTTCCTTTTTCCCTCTTAACATCGATTTTTTTTTTTGTATTGTCGTTTCATTTACTTTCCACATGTCGTATATACTGCAATCTGGAAATAAAGCTCAGTTCAGTTCCGCTAATATACAGTCTCTCAGAAAGTTACAGTAAAGCCAGCTGATATAACAGGATCTAGTACTTGAAACACGAAAACAGATCAACGTGAGCCGAGGCAGGCAGCCTGTCCACGGTCACTGTAAGTGTAATGCCAAGGCTTGTCTTCGGTTGGTAATGATCGGAAGGCGCAGCTTTAAAGAATCGACAGACAGTCCAAACAAGGTGATATAAAAGTAGACTATACATACCGGTGTAATCGATACCGATTGCCGCTGTTTCTCCTCTGAGCCGATGAAATCTCAAGTTAATCTGAAAGAAAGAAAAAAAAAAGAAACGAAAGTGAGAATGACTGAGCACATTGCAGACAGCAGTGGTGAAAACAAACGATCATAATATGTGACATATAAAACACAAGGCAACATACAATGATAAAGGAACAGAATCACGTGTGTAAGGAGTGGGAGAAAGAGAGAGAGAGAGAGAGAGAGAGAGAGAGAGAGAGAGAGAGAGAGTCACAAGAAAAGAAAGAAAACCTAAGATAACAGACATGACTAAATCACTAACCCAGCAGTGTTGTGTTGCTGCTGCCAGCGACAGGATGAACTGATAAGCTGTGCAGCCCAGAGAAACTCATTTTTTTTAAAAAATGGTAATATGATAATAAATTATGGTGTTCCCTTTTAGACCCCATAATATGGACAAGTATCTGCTTAATTTAGATGGGATGTTTATGATGCTTGTCAACATCACCTTTGTGTTTGGATATCTTTATTTTCATTCTTACAATTTCACCATCATCAAAAAAAACCCCAATTAATTCGCAGAAAAACTAGAATGTACTGGAAACGCCAATCTTTCCCATGATCGCAAAATAGTTCAGGTGTGTGCAGTGCAAACCTCTAAAAAGAACCACTTCCTGCATGACTAAATGACTAAAGTTTGCGGCTATGATAGCAAGGCACACATCCTATAGTGACTAATGACTGGTGTCACTCCTGCTGCGGTAACGCTAGAGGTGAGAGCTGCGGGGGATGCGAGGAGTCGCCATTTATCGTAAAGATATAGGTATGGGTAGGACGCGGATATTCATCATCAAAGCTTTAGTATTACAGTATTATTAGTCGAAGTTCAATAGGCTTGTAAGAAAACCTAACTGGTTTCGAATTTTGGGCGTGTATTTGGGTGGGTATATGGGGGGAGGGGGGAGAAGGTAGGGGAGGGAAGGGGGAGGAGAGAGAAGGGAATCAACAAGTTAGTGATTGATATGGTAGCAGGAATAATGTCATTGGTGGTGGTGGTGGTGGTGGTAATAGTAGTGATAGCAGCAGCTGCAGCAGTAGAACTGGTGGCGGAAGTAGTGGTGGTAGTAGTAGTCATAGTAATAAGAGAATAGCAAATCTCGTAACCGCAGCTGCAACAGAAGCACTTGTATAGTAAGATTAGTAGTTGTTCTGTTGGAGTAGTGGTAGTAGCAGTAGTAAAACAGTAGCGATAATAGCAGTAGTAGTGGTAATAGTAATGGTATCCTTAGTAGCACAGTGCTACCTTTACTTGTATTACCGTTATTATGTTAAAAAGATCGAAACTTAAAAGCATTTCGTGTTCTTCTTCCAGCAAGCCTTTCATATTCAGAACAAAATAAGCTTCCATAACACCGTCTATTCACACACATTTTAAACAAAACCATAAATAAAGCAGTGTTCCTTGAAAGCGTCAGAATTCCCTTTTAAAAAGCTTTCAGTTTCCTATCGACTACATACGGGTTTTCCGACCAGCGCACACCTTAATCCTTAAAACCAACAGAACCACTCTACAGGCCAAACCACGTCCCAGGTTTTCCCAGAGAAGAGGGTCCTCTTTCCACGCACTAAATCACATGAAAATTATGGCAGTGACAGTAGAGCTGATGACACGTACTACACAATAAAATACCAGTCTAATCCAGGACTGGATACACCCTACCTACTGCAAATAGATTTAACCAAAGAACAGAGTATGTTTGCTGATAGTACAATAGAACCGTACACATTCAACTTCTCGGGACCAGGCCCTTTTACATGTACTGTCAAACCTCTACAAAAGGTATGCCTGAAGCAAGGAAAAATGTAAAATTATTATTGAGGTACATGTTTACTTTTATTAAGGTCCAACTATACAGAAATGTTGAATGTAAACAAGTAAATTCATATTTTGATAACGAGGTAAAAGCGAAATGTTAATGGTGTACTGTACTTATTATCCAGGTTCGACTGTACTACGAGTTTGTGAGCTTTTAGGATTCGCTAAAAACTGATGCACAAAATAAGTAACTCGATATCACGACATTATATTGTTGCTACACCGTATTTCGTGTTTCATTACATTTATTATGCACATACTTTTCTGTGGAAAGTCTGCAGTAATGTTGTCTGAGAGCTTGTGCATTAACGATGGGATCTCTTACTATAGTAAGAATTACACTGTTACATCGGTGCTGAATAGTGTTCAACATCCAGAGTTAATGTAATTCTCATGGTGGTACGAGACCCCATCATTAATGCGCAAGTTCTTCAGTGTCACCGGTATGATACTGATTTCCAGGTAGTGGGGGCCATAGACTACAGTATTCCTTTTTGTTTACACTGTGTGTCACAATGACAGGTTAGGCTGCCGTATCTATCTAGCGCACACCAAAATTTGCACTGAGTTAGATAATGAATAAGAAATAAACAAGACTACTGTCCAATTTATCAGATACCACGACATGGAAGGACTGACTGGATTCATCAACAACTGTTTACTGCTGTGTGAAATGCGGTTATCGATATTTATTGACAAGGAGAGGATTACAGTTTAAAATGTGGGCACGGCGTACTTCTTTCACCTTTACTGTTTTTAGCTGTTCTTCTTGAGTCAGATGCAGAAATTATCCCACAGAGAGATCGTCAATGGTTCTCCTTTGAACTAAATCTTTCAAAATCTTTCCTTAAGTAATGATCCCTCTGAGTTCAAGTAATAAACTGTTATTTATTAAGAGCCAAACCAGGAAGGTAACACTGGTATGCCTTTCAATCGACGACCAATACTGACGTGAAACAGATGTGCCAGGAAATACCCAGATTGGTTTCTCCTAGTCTCTATTACTAAGATAATATAACTTACCTTCACAGTGTTAACGTGTATATATATATGTCTGACTCCTCTCAATGAAATTACTTAGAAGAATACATGTATCCCTTTCCTTTATAGCAAACACACGGAAAAACTAGTTCACACTGTTGTAGGCCTAGATATATTTACCTCAACACTTCACAATCAAACTACGTCCTGCTCTAACATCAAATTCCTTTCGGCTAAGCCAGTGTGGACACGAGTCTTAACAAAACATCATTCTAATCTAATCTACATGTACTTCCAAACAACCAAAAACTCCGGTTTGATGGAGCTTATAGCGTCGGACGACCTACTTTAAATAGCTGAGGAGAAAAACAACTCTCTGTGATAAAAGAGTTTCTAAAAGGGAGTGAATACCTGGGCCAGCGAGCCATAGCGGTGACGCGACGTTCTCTCCGCGTAGAGAGGGCTGCTTTTGACTATACTGGGAACGGGCTTTTATCAGTTGATGGTACTTGTTGTGTGACGGCGGTGCAGTGTTAAAAAAAAAATGTGTAGGTGGAGTTGAGGAAGGCGAGGTCAAGTTGGTAGTTGTCGCTGTTGTTGATAGTAAAGATACTGTATATCCAGGTGTGAAACGTATCTGTGTCCGGCGGAGATAGCAAAATGAGGTCATCTATTTTGACCAGAGATATAATGTTTATCAAAATAAACAGCTGAGACAGTCTTGCAGAGAAATGTTGCAGCCGACGTCCACACAAACAACCCTCATGAGACAAGAAAACACGCACGCAAAGAAACCGAAAGCGTAAAGCGAAAGTGCGTCACAGTATAATGATTGTGCTTCCAGATCACTTTGAAATGCCTGATTCAATTCCTTTTGAACTATGGAGATAAAGGAGGACTTTATATTTGCAGATTTTACAGTAGGCCCACAATCTTTAAGACGTGAAGAGACTGAATAAAGAGTGCTTCCGCAGTTTCAAAGTTCATGGCCATATTCTTTCAAGTCAAGAGAGTAAAGCGCCTAACTCAGGGGCGTGCAACAAACAGCCCGCTAGACGGTTGTGTATGTGACCCATGAAGTGGTTCAGTACGTAACGGCCAACAAGACCAAAAGAATCATATCGAGTAAGTTGTGAGTACAGTAAACACCCCTTAATAACAAAGTGTACCTTCTGCTTCATTTCAACATTTCGTGGAACAAAGATATGCAAGCCAAAAGAAAATGGTGCCGCAAAGTCGTACTTTTAAATATCTTTCCCTTGCTCCAATGATGGTGATGGTAGACTCGACTGTACGTGATACAAAATGAAATTTATTTTCCCTATGCATTCATTTCACATGGCGAATGTACAACAGTCCTAAAATAGTTTTTTTGGAAATGTAGACCCACTCTACAACAATAAAACCGAATTCTTTACCTGCCTCAGCAGTGAAAAGATAGACATGCAATACGCTGTAATTCAAGTTCTCTCATCTGTGAAAGCACAATGCAAACACTCGGTAACTGCACTGCCAGGCTTTCCATGCAAAACTATATCAAGTGAAGCGGTGGTATTCTTAAGCACGCAGACTAGTTGACAACGACGTCGCAACAAGGACAAATCGGTAACTCATTTCAGAATCAATGGCGGAAGGAGAAGGTTGAGGACAAGATCAGATGATAGGCCAGAGAGAGGGTCTCGAACACAATACCTGGGGAGGGAAGAGGAATGGACCAAAAAAGTGCCATATCATTTTACTCTAAGCATAGGATCGGTTTGTGGAGTTTTATCACGTTGATTTTTTTTTCTTTTCTTTAGACAACAAAGTTTCAAACTAATGACATTAAAACTTCCTTACACCATACCACAACAGAATTTTTGTTTCGTCCTTTCTTGACACAGCTAAGAGCATAAATTAATCTGGTCAGGAAGTGGGTACATTAAAAAACTAACCCAAACTGAAATGGGAACATCTCGGGATTTCCAACCGACCTACGACTTCGTGGAGCCGGTCTCGACTGCACTAAAATAATAATTATGAAGTACGAGTAGGTTTATATGTGCTGTGCCATTCATGACACGTTACATTATTGTTTAGCTCAGCAGGCCAGATATATCTATCACTGTCTCAATTCCCATGCACACAAGCAGTGCCGAACCATTTTAAAGGAACTGATCACCGGCTTTTGGACAACAGTTTTCACTGCCGACAACTTCAGTACTCACTTTACAGATGGGCGAACAGAGGGAAATATTAATGCTATGCTTCCTCTGGACATTTACAACAAGACCACGACACAGCCATCGCACTCACCTAGGAGAAATGTGTATATAATGTGTTTTCAAGTTGCCTAAAAGCGTTTTCCCGAATAACCATGCATCGACAAGCACAGAACTGTTGTGCTAGAAAGCAACAAACAATTTTAAGTATCTGAGCGTAAAGGAGATGGCACAAACGTGTGACTCGCAATTTTATACATTGGAGCGACCATTGGAGGTTTTTTTTTTGAAGGGGGGNNNGGAGAGAAGAGTTGGACAAGGCAGGGGGGCGAAAACAATCTTCAAGGAATCGAGTCCCTGTTCTCATCTACCTAGGGTCAAAATCTGTGCTTTGGTCATTGTGATTTGTTTGGTGCTGTTGTTTTTTTTTTTCTTTCTTTTCAAAACGCTCTCACGCAAAATTAAAGAGACTTCCGATTTTTAAAAGACCACTGAGTGCTTCAGGCAGAATGAGCTTACTCATTGCGAAGACTTATGACAGGAATCGAAACCATGATTTCTTTTTAATTTCGAATCCAACGTCACAGCCATTTGAGTCACGCTGTTCCTTAACGAAACTGAACCAGGAAGAAGAAGAAATTCTAAGAGAAAATGAAAGCAAACAGAAAGAATGAAATGACGTGAAGAGGAAAAGGTGTTGATCAGACAAGATAGGAGCCGGTACTTGTATCATATCGTTAACTTGTCAGTGCAAGTGTATCAGATTTGGGTTATGTTAAGTCCAGATTGTTTCTTAACCCTCCGTTTGACAATGTCATCAGAGCCATTGTAAAACTGTAAATCACCTCTTTTTCAGTGGCGTTATTGAGGGGTACATGAAGAGAGCAGCTGATGGGGGCAGCGTGCAAGTGACGGGGGCATTGTGCTTGATCACTGTGGGGTGATGATGGTGGGTGNAGCCGCGGGGAGGGAGGGGTTACGCCTCGGGAAGGGGTCACATTGTCTCCTAGGGAGCTACTGTACATGCCACCGTTCCGATTCACCTCTTCAACATATAGCTGTTCAAGAGCAGATCAAAGTCACCCTATGTCCCAATGTCAACAGCACAACGGATATATGTAATATTTACATGTACTCAGAAGTCAAGAGTCGGTTGTCTTCTTTCCCCTAAGCTCTTTATTTCCGCAACAGGCAGAAGTCTCTACAGTTCAAACTAATGATCTGTGGCCGTATGCATAATCCTTACGTCAGTTAACGCAGTATTAGACACCACGAGAAAAGAAAGGAGAGACGAAAGAAACAACAAAAATCTGGAATAAGAGTGAAAACAATGACTGAGTAAAAAAAAAAAAAAGGAAGGAAAAATGTAATGAAAAGAAACTTGCTAAAGCTTTTGGAGGGAATAAAATGGCTCGAGAAGTAAATGACCGGTAAAAAAAAACAAAAGAAAACAAACAGTGTCGTTGACAGTGGGCAGGTTGTGTTGTGTCCTCTTCCATTCAATAACAGAGTTCACCTCTACCCGTACCCCAAACCTCTTTCCTGAGCAGCAGATGCCTCCTATGGTTGATACATCGTTATCAAAATTGTCTGAGGGCGCCCTACCACGAGTGTTTAAAATCACTCTGATCTGCCATGGTGCCCACTCCATCCCCTCCTCCCCCGCCCTCTTCCTCCATTTCAAAATGCCTTAAAAATTTGAACCCCTACAAAGACGTAATATATGTACATGCACTGTATAGCTATAGATCAAGCAACATTAAACCATAAAACTGCAATACGGCCGCCCACACAATACCAGCGACAGCTCAGTTGAGACAATCTGCCAAAAACTAGACTAGTCTCGTGCATGCAACTTGTAAAGCCGGTTCTTACTAGGATCTATATCATAGCCAGGCCAAGAAAAAGGCGACGAGAGCGGGGGAGAGGAGGGGAATGAGGGACGATTATTGAAAGTGCTGAAAGCAGTTCCGAGAGAGAAAAATATTTCTGACATATCATATTCATTCATTTTGATTCGAAACAGTTCTGACGCACTTCCAACTGCCCTGCAGGAGAGTGTATAAAAACCGTCTACAATCTACCTGCTGTGTATATAGTATCAGAAAGTGTTCAACAAATAGAATTTCTGAGAAAAATTTGATCTAGACGGAAAAGAGTAAAAATGGTTGAATTCAGCCGGCATTACATAGTCTTGAGGTCGATATCAAATCGGGTGATATGCATGAACAGGCGAGAATGGTTCATCGAAGTGTATCGATTCTACGTTCCAACATTATCGAAATTCATTCGTCTTGCTGTGTATTGACATCTCTCTCACACAGTTCATGCACTAGCAATAATATGATAAACAACTCTCCACATCACAACGAGCGACAGCAGGTAGGCTGAAAGTGGTTTTGCTTGCTGACACCACAGACGATCGATATCAAAATTGCAGACGATATCATCATACTGCAATAAAGCTGAGGGGACGCCAGTGTATTTCATAACGAAGCCATCTACGTCCATAAAATCGGACACGCCACCGTTTTCGTCTATGCCCATAGACGACGGCCTTAGTTTATACACTTAGATATACTTTATATTATTTTTTCAAATCTAATTCTTCATAGAAACGTCGGTGCAGCTGTCATTTGTTGTTTTGAATTTGCTGAAACAAAACTTGCGTTGCTTCCCCTGGTCAGAGTTCGCGGGTCAAGGTTTGTGACACCTATTAGAAGGGCAAATCATTGATTGTGTACAAGCCAATTAATCCGCTAAGCTATAAAATCCCCCTTTTTTTGTGCCCTGCCAGCCAGGGTTCGGCTGTAGAACTGTGTAAAATGACCTGTGATCTAAATAGAGCATCCAATTTTAAAGTTTCAGGTACAATTTGAGCCTTCTAGGTACAAAAATAAAATGTGTAGGCCTATGTATTCGCACGCGGTCAAAACCAGCCAAGTGAAAAATTGGGACCAAATCAGAATTTGAGGTGATCTTTTTCAAAAGACATTTGTGAAAAATTTTGGGCGTTGACNCCCCCCCCCCCCCTTTTTTTCTTCCCGTTAAAAGATCGGGCAATAGGGGTACTTTAACCTCCATGGCAGAAATTTCCCCAAATCACAGTGGTATATGTAGAATAACATAAAATGTTAATAGGGCCAAAAGAAGAAAAAACAATAGGTGTCAAAGACCTCGAAGTTGTGCGACACTTTGTTGCCTGTCATCAGTAGACTAGCATCATAGTAGCACCATATCAGAAATTCACGGGCAAGACATGGCAAGCCCATTCGAAGAATGGATGTTTTCACTAGTCAGGAGGAAATAAGGAAGGACCTTATGACTTCGAGCCTCATGTTCTCGAAGAAAAGAAAAGCCTGTTGTAACGAACTCTTCCGTAGTCACGTATTTCATAAATCAAAAGTTTACTCATGGAATCAACGAATTTGCTTACTTAGCTGAAAAACTTGATTTACGTATAAGCAAAAATAATAAACTACAGCTTAGGACCTCTAAAATTCCATTATTATTCCTCTTTTTGAGAGGGATGTGCGCGACTGTCAGAGTGCATATTGTTAAATTGTGAAATTTATGTACTCTGTTTGGCCAAGAGCCTAATAAAGTTCTATTCTATTCTATTGTGAAAGCTCTCTGGTGAAAGAAAAAAGGCCGATTTGCAGCCCTTGTAACACCTGTATTATTGCGCTGTTTCATTTTCCCCTGTCTATTAGATATTCTAAAGGCCGTGTGCTTGTGTTTGTATGAGAGTGTGTATTCGCTTGGGGGGGG
>JAWQUT010000091.1:134743-145290 GCA_033807755.1 Ellobium chinense | reverse complement strand
TTTCTTTATACGATATTATTCTTCCATCAAAATTTGGTTTTCTATCGTTCCCATAACACAATATTCTTGCCTCAACGGAATTCTGATGTTTTATAGAATCAAAAAATAAAATGAAAATCTCAATCTTTCATTTTCGCTCACTTTTCTCTGTGTCTCTTTCTTCTGTCTCGAATTTTCTTTTTCTCATTTTTAAACGATCAAATCTCTTTTCTTCATTCCTGTGAGGCATCCTCCGAACTTTGACGATCAGGTCAAAATTTCCGGTGTGAGAGTTTGTCTGTCTGTCTGATCCGAGCGCCCGAGTGAGTGAGTGAGTAAGTGAGTGAGTGAGTGAGAGAGAGAGAGAGAGAGAGTGAGTGAGTGAGTGAGTGAGTGAGTGAGTGAGTGAGTGAGTGAGTGAGTGAGCGAATAAGCGGGCGAGCGCATGCTCTTTACATCCTCGCATGATATTCATCCATAAACATTAATGGTTCCCATCAAGTATCACAAATTACAGATCTTTTCTCCCTACTTGCTTCTCTCGCTCGCTTCGTCTCTAACCCTCCCGTTCCTCTCCCACGAGTCCAAAAACCATATTCTCCCCTCCTCTACACCAAGTCAACACTCAACACCGTTTGATTCAGGTCCCCAATCACGTATCCTCAAATTGCATTATCCTCCCCCTCCCTCGACCTCCTTAACTCACGTCTTCCTAGCAGCTATCTCTCTCACCCCTCCCCTTCTCCCCCACCACCCAAAGACCATAATCTCCCTGCGTCCCCCCAGGGGCTGGACATTCATTAAATCTGGGCTGACCGTTTGTGCTCGTTCACATGGTGATTTTGACAAGGCGGCCGCCACTGCTGATGTTACAACGCCTGCAGGAGGTTCAAGCAGTGGTGAGAGGGCGGGACTTATCCCCCTTTACTGCCCAAAGGTTGTGGACAATTTTCGATAGGTCAAATCATGTCGATGCACAAATTAGTTCGCATATTTCGCACATAATGACTGAATGCATATACATAAGTAAATAAATAAATAAAACTTAAATAAGAAATTAAGAAATAAATAGGTGGATATCTACATATATCTTAAAAATCAGAAATCGTATCTACTCATGTATATAATAATGACTACTTTCAGTCACTTATTATAATACACTGCCGAGTATCGTTATGTGCGTCTTTATATCTTTCGCAAAATAATCTGAACCCCCCTCCAAAAAAAAAAANCCCCCCAAAAAAAAAAAAAAAATGAATATGTGCAGGTCCACCAGCCAAAAGCTCGATCTCCATATTTTGTAAGAAACCAGGAGGCTGCAACACCAAATGACTGCAACAGACATGCGGTGCAAAGGCGATGCACTAGGCACAAGAAAGTACAATGAAGAAACAACTAAATGGCGGAACCAATTCTACAGAATCCGAGGGGGTTGTTTTAAATCAACTGGCATTCCAAAATGGAAACAACATTTCAAGATTCCTAACACGTTTCTTGCTTGCTTCATTTCAATGCCTTCAAGACAATTCCATGCCGAGAAACTGTCCTGTAAACGCCTGTGGGTGCTATATTGTGGACGCCCGTGGGTGCTATCTTGTGGACGCCCGTGGATGCTATCTTGTGGACGCCTGTGGGTATGTCACGAGGCAAGAACGATATAATGAACTCATGTACTGCATACCCATGTTCCTGATTTTAGAAGGAATGATTTCCTCACCCGCCCTGGACTAATAATGAAAATGGACTATTACCTCCCTCCCGCATAAAAAATTACATTAGTTTAATACAGTAACAAAACTACTCCAGGCATTTCTCAAAATGTTAAAATAACTCGGATCTAACTCAGGACATGGCTACGTCCGCCTGTCAAAATAACTACATGTTCATGTCAGCAGTGACATTTCGAACTAGTTTGTAAGATGGGAAAGCCGGTATAATCATTACCGCGGACATGATCAGTTATGACAACATGTCGCGGTTACTTCGGGAGATTTAGTCAGTGTAAATGGGCTTCCAAAATGCTGAAAGAGACTGTCTGGCAAAAAGCCTTTCTCTGGACAACATTAATAAATACAACACAGAGTTATGTCAATTCAGATCATCTTAAGTGAGATGAAAACATGTCCATGTGGGTGAAACGAGAGAGTATTACGAAGCTGTGGACCTACAGGCTCAGTGATCATTAGGAACCTGTCATTATGTTAGAACAAATGATAATAATAATAACAATAATGATCTGTAATAATGATAATGCGATTTATAAGTCTCGTACTCAGGCTAATGCCCGCTCACGTGACATCTCACTATTATCCCTGCAGGTCAGATCACTCTAAGACCTTCCGAATTCCCCAGGAACATGCAATGCCACTGCCATGTACAAGTGCTGATCACTAGCAGTCTGACAATATCTTCTACAGCTTTCAACAAGCTACCTTTGGGATCAGAGACAGAACCAAATATATAACAACAAAACAGTCAGTCATGCGCTAACACCAGCCTGACCTGATGCCATGTGGATGAGAATCTCACACTCTCTCGCTTGCCTCTCTTTTATTTAATTTGTCACTTTCTTGAGGGCACGCGTCCGCCTTATCTTATTGATTCATTAAGGCTTCCTCGACATTTCACAACACTCGGCCATTTTCTCCACAGCCTGGCAGTCAAACAAGAGAGGCCAACGAAACAAAAAAAAAGCCGGCAAAGTGGAAGAATTTGGCTCAGGTGTCCTTATTAAGATTTCCCTTCTCTCCCTTGATTAAAAATGCTTCCGGTGAGGTTGAGGTTAGTTTGGTGGTGAGCGGTGAACAAATAAAGCGTAAGACTGGTTGAAACTTGTAATGGTGGTGGTGCTGCGGCTGGTTGTCTGCAGAAGCAGTAGTAGCATGGTGAAGTATGCATGAAGTAGTGGTGATGGCGATATTAGCAGTGGTAGTAGCAGTAAATTATGACAGCAGCAGCAAATAATTATGGTCTCGCAGACTTATTACGAGTAGCACTGGTGGAAGTTTCAACAATGATAGTTCATAGCCACAGCGATAAAAACGACCACAGCTTCCGTGCTGCACTTCCTGAACATAACAATTACTACTTCACTCAGCCGCCATCTTGTAATGGTGGTTGCGTCGCTGCTAATGATACTGGTAGCAAAAATACTCACCAAAATGACAGCCAACCGTTGAAACACGGCTCCCCAAGATTATCACAACCATCATCTCTCTTTACAGTCGAGAATCTCAGACTCTGTCTACTTCTGAGGTCACGATGTCATAATAACCAATGATGAGCTGTCATTCGGTCAACGAGATTCTATCAGTTTCTCCCTCTTATTTCTCCCAGTGGTCCTCAGATACCCCGCGAGTTCATTCTGCGCTCATTGAAGACATGTGGGTCCCTTATCTCTAAGATCTTTTTTCATTTTTTTTTTGGTTGTTTTTTTTGGCTGAGAGGAGGGGCAGTGAGGGGAAGAGACCTTTCAAATGAAAAGACCCGTGGTCGAAACCTCTTCTCGTTTCCTTAATCACTGAAACAGTCTGAAGTCTGAAGTCTGATTCAGTCATACTCTCCTTTCCCTTCCCACGCCCACATCCGGGCATCTCGCCCTTCAACGCCACACTCTCTATCCTCGCTCACTGTCAAGACATCCTCACAATTTCTAACGGCCACCTCCCCCCTCCCCTTTCCGACCAAACAAAAACAAAACAAAACTCAAGCTCCTCTGACCATTACAGCCCACAGTATGCACTTGACCACCCCTCTCCCTTCTTTTAATGCATTTTTTGTTGGGNGGGGGGGGGGGGGGGGGGAGGGGGATGTAGAGTTGCACTCTCAGGCTTTAGTCATAAATCCCATTTCTCTTTCATCCGTTTAAAGTCTGTTTCTATAACCATCAGCATTTACCCTTCTATAGGCCTTACACTTGCAAATTAGATCTAAATCTAAGTCGGGTTAATCTCAACGCCATTCTCTCCCTGAGGCAGGATCTCTTTATTCGTGTATGGCAATATTTTAAAGAAAACGTATTAGTTTACCACAACATCTTTGCACTTAGAGAGAGACAGAAAGGGCGAGAGAGAGAGAGAGAGAGAGAGAGAGAGAAGATGGAGGAATAAGTCCTACCATCCCTTATCGCAGCTGATCACTGCAGTCCAAAATCTGAACTATCATTCTCACTTCCTTCTTCTGTTTATTCCCGAGATATTTCATTAACGTTTTGGCTTCCTTTTAACTTGTTTCATTTTCATAGCAACATCTTCACTTCCATATGCTCAGCCCCTCCCCTTCTCAAGCCAATGTCTTCATCTTTGAGAGTTTAGATATGCCCCGCAACCCTTCATTCTTCCTTCTTTCAATCGTCCGTTAAATATCACATCTTTGTAGTATTGTGTTTCATGTTCACAATATAAGAAACACAGCCAGTGTCTCCATCTTTACTGCCTTGAGTCTTCTCAACGTAACATCCATCCTTCCATCCGTCCGTCTATCTATCTATCTCTATTTCATCGGTTACTTTATTTCCTTCTGATCCTTTGATTCATGCTCATAAGAAACAATTCGAGAACTCTCTCACTCAAATCCCTTGTTTCCACAGCCATTGTCTTCATCTTTGATGACAGCTTCTCTCTCTCTCTCTCTCTCTCTCTNCTCTCTCTCTCTCTCTCTCTCTCTCTCTCTCTCTCTCTCTCTCTCTCTCTCTCTCTCTCTTCCCTATCTTTCCATTTCCTTTCCCCCAGTGTCTGCGATGATCAGACTGTCTCCGTATTGATCCAAGCAGAAAATAAGTTTCCAGACATGAAACCAAGGGTTCCCAGCCTGTCATGACCTATCTCCTCTATACTGGTATGACCCCAGAAACACGTCATCACCACCATCTGCTCTAGTATCGCTTTAAACAAAAGACCCTTTAAGGTTACTGACAGTAATAATATTTATGTGTACTTATAAGTATCTGGGCGTTAGGGTTTAGATACAACCCTACCCCAGCTCCCACTACCCATTCTTCCTCCTCCCCTCCCAAATCTAACCTCACACCATTTTGTAAGTTATAAAGTTATAAAGTGAGCTATTTTTTGTTGTTGTTGTTGTTGTTGTGTGAAGTACAGCACCAAGAATATGAAAATTCTGAACCAAAATTCTTCCCTTCCTCCTCCTCCCCTTTTTCTTTTTTGACGTATCCAAGTCGTCATCCATCAGAAATGCTAAGGGGGAAACAGTGCTGACTCACACACAATAAATTTCCCAACGTTTTTTTCACAATTCTAGACTGAAACCAAAAGCACATGAGGGCAGGACATGTGATGAGAGCGAGAGCGAAAGCGAAAGGCTGAACATCCCCCCCCTTAATTGCAGGATCTCGAACTGAACGTAGATTTACAGTCTGTCTTTAACGCCATAACAAGCAGAATAGGCCCACCCATTGTATTATGGTGGGAGTCGTTCATAAGTCAATGTGCTACGGCATTCCTATTCTTTTTGTTTTGTTTTGATGATTAGTCTGTCTCCGAAACTGCACAAAACTGCCTTTGATTTGTTATTCAGCCATCAAGCTCTATCCTATTATATTGCACGAGCTCGCATATGCATAATGCAGGATCTGTTTGTTTGTTGTTTTAATCTTCCTCTTTCCGAAAGGCAAGTAGACTACAGTATAATAGGGTTATATCGCGCTACAAACGAGCAGATGCAAGTATTATTCCTACGAAACACTTTCAGATTTCTTCCGGGTCAACCCCACCCGAGCAGGAGGCTTTTCCCCCATTTAGTCCTGTGTCTCAGATGATCTGTCCCCGTCTCAATAGCCCCAGAATTATTGATCTGATCTGAGCTGCATTTCCAAAACTTTAGCAAGAATCTAAGGACACTTCAAGAGAGGTTCTCAGAAATTTGGAGTTTTCAAACCCTACGGAGAAACGTGATCACGAAGACTGCAGTGTCGGAAGAACATAGAGATAACGACCACCGCCATTAGGTGAGAAATGAGGATCTGCCACATCCTTGAAAGATGAGGTTCATAATCTGTTGACAATTTGGATTTTTTCCAACAAGTGTGTCATCATCTCTCTCCCCCCCNCCCCCCCCCCTTTCCTTCTCCCCCAAAGGCCTGTACTATGCATCCTCTAGCCAAGCCAAGTAGGGCACGAATCACTATTCAAGACTTGACCCGTAGATTTGAGAAATAATCTGTTTAACAGAAGATTTACTGTGACAAGGGGAGGAAATAAAAAATGTCTGAAAGGGAGGGAACTGGGCCTCTTGGATAGTCCGTTTCTATCATGAGACAGATTGGGTTTTAAGATGAAACAGGAGATTTAAGGAGGGCGAAGAGTAAGTGAGTGAGTGAGTGAGTGAGTGAGTGAGTGAGTGAGTGAGTGAGTGAGTGAGCAAGCGAAAGAGCCGACGATCTGCTAAAGAGTAAACGCCCGTGTAGAATTATGGGAATTCCTATACTGCTGAAAATGAGAGCTGGACAAAAGAGAAGTGGGAAATCAACGGAACCTAACAGAATAATTAACTGGAAGCTGAGGACAGAAAAAGACAGGCAGACCCATGACAACAAATTGACGGCCGCGCACTTTCAATCAGGGACAATCGATGCGAGTGATTATCGAACTCGGCCGAGAGGATGGGAGACCAAAACTGTGAAAATGAGACTAGCGTGAAAAGAAAAAAAAAAACAAGAAGAAACAAAAGTGACGTGACGTGAAGTAAACACAGCAAAGGAAATGAAGTGACGTTGAGTTGGATTCCACGGATAGGTAAAAACAGGCATGGAAATGAGAGGGCTAAGTGCGACAGTCTAGAATGGTGACACTCATGGCCGAATGGTTACGCGAATAGACTCGACATCTAAAGTTCGTGGGTTCGATTCCAGACCATGGCCATGTTGGAAAAGCCTCGGGAAAACATTTTACTTACATTCTCCTCAGCCGGCTGGTCTGTAAAAATGGGTATCTGCGGGTAGGCAGGGGAAGATATTGTCAGAATGCTAGTGATCGGCGCCTATAAATGGTAACGGCACTGCACTGTACAGTGCTAGAGGGTGCTGAAAATGTCCGAGGGTGATCAGGCCTGCTGGAGTGAGAATCGTGTGAACTCGCAGAGTGAAACAAATAATAGCATTGGATTTATAAACTTCATTATTACTGTTATTATAAACTCGCTCACTTACACTTTTCAGACTTCGGCTAAACAACCAATCTCTGAAACGTTGACTGAAGTTTCGTTCGTAACAAACGATGAAGACAAACTGAATGGAACATTCTCTAACGTTTAAGTCTGTTTCTGTTCGGTAAAAATTGTGTGTAAAAACAGTATGATACCAGGTGTATGACACCCACTTAGAAAGATGAACATTGTGAAGCTTCCATATCAAGTGCTCACTTACTGAGAATACTTTTTATATTGTATGAATTTCATATGTATGGAATTAATATCAATTTATAATTGTACTATTCAGGTATATCTCGATATGGAGTATCCTTCAATAATATGTATAATTGTTCCATGCGCCCAACGCATATCTATTATTAATGTTGCTATTATCAAGCGTCGTTATCAGCAGGTGCTGTAAGCATGTATCTATTATAGATATATGTTATCCATTAACGTAAAAGTGCAGGTTAGAGAGAGAGACAGAGACACAGAGAGAGAGAGAGAGAGAGAGAGAGAGAGAGAGAGAGAGAGAGAGAGAGAGAGAAAGTAAAAGCAAGAGTGCAAATGATGGAAGAGTGGTTTGGAAGAGTGAGCGAATGAATCAATCGTTAAAAACATAATTGTTCTAACTGCTCATTTACAGCTGGATGTTGTCTTGAGCTTAATAAACTTCTTGTTACTGTTACAAGCTGTCTTTGTTCTACGACAATATCTCGCACAGAAAAATCAGGCTATTATTTGCTTAGCCCAGTGCAGTTCTGTCAACCAATGTATCTCTGTCCTATCGAACTTGAATGTTAGGCTCAGCCAGACAGAGAGCTAATTTGTCACCCTCCCCTCCCTCCCCTCCCCCATTCGAAGATCCAGAAGCCCTCTAGTTCCACTTGGGCCTGCTCGAGGTACAAAGAAGAAGTGCGGCATGTTGAGACACTTCACTAATTCGAATTCAATTTGCAAATTTCACATCAGGGAAGGGAAGCATTAATTTTTTTTCCCCCGAAATTCCACGACTAAGACATTTCATAATGCATGGAGAATTTACAGATCGTCATTAGTGAACTGACGCTCCGGATGTTACAGTAAAGAAAATTATGCAAAAGCATCATTTGAAATAAGAAAACACATCAGTCTGAGCCAAGTCGTGTTCCCGGCCATTTGTAGGCAGGAGTTGCTTTCAGACAGTAGCGATCGGTTGGCGCAACTTCAATTTTAAGCTAACTGTGTCTTCCTGTACAATCTACAATCATTTATCCCCCCCCNCCCCCCCCCCTCCTCCGTTTCAAGCAACCCCTACAACCCCTTCCTCACATGTACCTTTTTGCCACGCCTCTGATCTTGTATCCATTATTTCATAGTTAGTTGTTAGCCTAACAGATGAAAAACTAAACGGTGTCAGGAGTTGCAAAAAGTCAGATGACATAATAAGCACTGGAACAATTAGAGGTGGCCAAGTAATTATGTGATATCTATTTGCAGTATGATGGATGTTATGATGCTGACGGCGGGTGATAACGCCAGATTACTTTGATACCGTGATATGACTAAATGTCACGTATTATTGCAGACAATCCGCAAAAGCGAATCTGCCACGCTCTCCTGACTCGCTGTGATAAACCACAAGCATTTCCAGCATCCCGTAGAAATATGTTTGGCAACTTTTTTGTTCCCCCAACATCTTACAGTTATGGGACTGTTCTGACAGCTTGTCCCAGGCAGCAAAGATGGATGCGACTGATGCGGAAGAGATAGAAAAGATTGTGCTGACCTGCGAGTGGAGTTTGCTATCAGTGGAATCTCGATATAAAGTATGCCTTGGTGCATGGATAAAATATACGTATTATTGAGGAACAGTATACATAATATTGATGTCTGCCTGAATAATGAAAAATGGTACAAAACTAATGAATCCGTACATGTGAAAATCAAACTCACAATAACAATTTATACTTTTTAAGTGAGTGGTTATATCTAGGTTTGACTGTATCTTTGCCTAAATTATTATTAGCACACACATCCTCTTCCGACACAAGACCGTTGAAAAAAAAAAAAAAGGTTCCATTAACAAACTTGAAACAGTATATGGTGGCCGCCATTTTAGCCGAGCTTCCACTTGTGGTGTAACCCAAGGAATCCCAGATTTTCAGATAAACTTACAAGCTCCGCCCATTTCCCTGAAATGATTCCGCGCGGGAGTAAAACATGCACCCCACGTCACCCTAGTTGGAAACGTCCAAACAAGTTTAACAATAAAGCCCAGACCACAGCCGTGGCACATGGGCAAAATACAATATGCAACGGGACAGCACGTGACATTTTAAGCACTACAGCTACTAACATCACACATGTTCACAATGCATTGTTACAATCACGTGCATTCACAACATTCTCATACATTTCACATTTAACAATAATATGTAACACTCACTTTTACTAATAATCATTCAGTCCTTAAACTTCTACACACAAGAACACCATAGTGCTCATTTATGTTAGTGGGTCACAGTCTAGTTGTTATCGTCCCCTCTCGCCCTGGATAACTAAACTCAATTAGCGTGATGGTCTAGTCCTCTAGCAGGGTGTTACAGGCAGGACGGCGTGTGAGAGAATGCGAGTTTTGCACAGCATCGTTACCATCATTATGTTATTTGCTGACAGACAACACGCCCTTTTCTACCTCCTCTCTCCCTCTATTTCTCCTTCTCTTTCTTTCTTTCTCTCTCTCTCCACTTTCTTTTTTCATCTGTATTCTTTCTCCCCTTGTCTTTTTCTCGGCGACTGCTTAAGTTCTAGCTCTTTCTCACTCTATTTCTTTTTTTTTCTTTCCTCTTTTTATTCTTCCTTTCTCTTTCTCCACTTTCACTTCACCGGGGCCTCCTCAACTTTGTTTCTTCTGTTTGTCAAATAATCTGCTTAAATTTCACCATCAGGGCTTCTCTGCATTTATGACTTCAAAAATCAATGCCACTGAGTCCTCTTTCTCTCCATTTTAAATTTTCTTTTTCTCTTCACCCATGCACCTTCCTTGGAACTGTGATCACATAATCTGATTTGATTCCACGGCTTAATTTTACAGCTTTGACGTGGCATCAGATCAATGAAATGAAATGAAATTATCAATCCTCTCTTTCTCTCTCTCTCTCTCTTTCTCTCTCTCTCTCTCTCTCTCTCTTTCCTTCCTCCTTCCCTCACAGCTCCTCCAGCGTCTCCTTTCAAACCAAGCCAAGCTTTGTCCAAAACCAACTGGTTTTATCTAAGGTCATTTACCATTACAAGACAATCGCCACACACAGTTACATTCTCCAGACATCCAGATGCCCAGGAGGCAAAATAATGGACACTGAAACATTTCAGTTTTTGTCCAGACGCCCATAAAAAACAACTTAAGAAAAAGAAGTTTACGCCTTGCCTGTTTTTTTTAA
>JAWQUT010000091.1:118524-134613 GCA_033807755.1 Ellobium chinense | reverse complement strand
GAAAATAACTCATGAGCGTATCCTTTACATTATTTTTGTTTTGGGTCACGCCGCGGTTAAACCGACATTCAAGCATCAGTGTCCAACACTCTCTTCCTCCCACCCCTATCCCTTCCTGTTTGGGTCCACCCCAACCAAAAACAAAGCAATAAGAAAAGAAAAAAAAAGTGGCCCTCAAAATGCTGGAGTCGACATAAAAAATAAACAGGGTCAAGAACCCCGCTCTAAAATGCTCTGGTAATATGAGGCAGTTACGGATCTCGGTGTAACATACACGAACTTCTCTCTGAATGTCTACCCATCCTCTTCTTCTCCTCCCTTAACAAGAAGGTCATCTCAGGACCGAAAATCCCCGTCTATAACTACGATGAACTGTTCCTGTTACATTTTTAGGTCGGTCTGTCGCTACCTCCCATCCCCTAGCTAGGCGCTAAACAGAAGATCAAATATTTTTATTTTCCCGGCGAAGGCAGCGAGTCAACACCACAGCCCCGTGGTCGCGTGCGAAACGCACGCTCTCATGGTAGGCAAAGCTTACTGAACCTACACTTTCAAGGGCATGATCGATCCATAATGGTCATCGACTATCTTAACGGTCCATCAGAAATGCCATACTCAACTTGCCCAACACGGGTAATTAAAATATTAGATTCAAAGACAAAAATTATAATAATGTTAATATGCCAAGCACCAAAAAGAAAAAGAAAATGGGGTCGACCAAGCTTAATCACTACCTCCTACATGGCATGTTCCACTGATTGCAACGAGAGATGAACTTAAAGCTGCGCCATCCGATCGTTACATTCGGAAGCCAAGACTCGCCTACAAACGGTCATCGACACAACCTCGATTCCGATGGATTTGCTTTCCTATCTCAAATACTAGAGAGTCTAGACGGGTTTTCTTGTTAAATATCCATTTCTTTTACCCTAACGTAACGCTTGGAAAGACAGTAAATTGGCCACCTTCAAAGTTCCTAAATAGTATGGAATGCTTTACTTGTGAAATGCTGAGGAAAAAAAATAGTGCCCCGATATGAACCGTGCGATTTTCATTCAAATTAGTGAAGTGTTTCATCACATCTCCCCTCCCCATTTCAACCGTCCGTAATCGAAACCTCCAAGCAAAAACAGGTCAAAGAATCACAAGATCACTCAGCAAGAATAAGAAGCTGAACTGAAACAATGTTTTACCTATTCAGCAGCCCACACAAATTAATAGCACCGCATCACTGCACCATCCGCTTAATCGAAACAAAGACAAAAAGAACCAAAATGAGGTCGAGTAGCGCCATCGCCGGTGGCCTGCCCCAGGCCATCGCATATTATAATATCTAAATACGTTCTTGAAAGCGTAACCTACTTTTGAAATCCACGCACTGCTTTAAGGCCCGAGTACATCATAATCGAAATGCCAATACTTCAGAGTGTTATGGTAAACACGGATGCGCTCTTAACAACAACAGTCACGCATCGCATACTACAGTGTCACGGAGAGAAATAGAAACAACACCGAGCTCGCTGTCACAACAACCCCTCGGGCATGTTGTTTGTCAGAACATTGTGTTTAAATCTAAATAACATGCATTAAGCTGCAAGCGGCAAGAGATGTACTTTTTTTTGTAATAGGATTCAACAAGGCAGTCGATACGACGAAGTGCAGCAAGACTCGAGCCCAGGAGGCTAGCATAAAGCACAAAGTGTGTCATATATTCATTCCAACAATTAGTTAAGCAATTCAGAAATGACGAAGCTTCAAGTCAAAGGTAACTACAGTGGTATTTATAATTTTAAGGTATGAGCCAGAAAACTATGCCATAAGATCACTACTTACATGTAGATCTGCAAAGTTTTATGACCTTTGATAAAGTTCCTCATGTGTTGCAAAGACCCCTCTGCCCGTGGCTTCCAGTCCTCTTCACACTGTCAAAGACTACAAAGTAAAGTAGCTTTCTAGCCTCGGAAACTGTTCTCAGAAAAGACTCGATTACGAGAATTTAGCTCTGGGTGTGAGTCATCCACCCAAAAAGAAAAAAACGCAATAAACTTTTTTGTTAACATTTTTTGAAATTTCTTTCATCTGAGGATTCTTGGGTAGATAGGAAACTGATGACGTCAGTCAGTCTTACTCATGCGTGTATTGCTATGTCATCCCGGCAATGTAACAAATTCCGCATTTCCACAAGAGTATAAAAAAAAAAACCAAAACTCTAGCCCCACTTCCCATTCCTACCCTTAACTTTTGCTGAAAATTCGCATTAGCATCATGGACATGACGCCAAATGTTTATTTTCCAAGACTTCCAGGAAACTGACGATACACAGAAACCATTTCGCAGATTTCACACAGCAGTTTGGCATTTCCTGTCTGGTGTTTTATGCAAGCACAGTCTAAATCGCCTCCATCCTTTCGATGTCCAGTCCACCGTTTTTAAAGCATTCCCGCCAAAGTAGGCTATTTTAAAAACCGAGCACTGTCTTCCTTAGAGCTACGGGGTCACCCAAATCATGATCTTAGCCAGTGTGGACGTGTGAAAACCATACAAAATTACAGCAGCAAAATATTGCCGCATCTCTTCAGCAGGTCAGAGATATTTTCGATTAAAAGATGTTGCGACCATCCACTGACTCTTATTTTGGAAACATATAATATGTTGTGTGGAAAATGTTGCGTTTAAACGGGAGTTCAGGTTATCCAAATTGTGATTAAACGGAGCAGACTATGCATTCTGTATATCGCGAAAATGATACATGAATGATGCCTACCTTAAAATCACTCTCTCACAATCACGGAGAAAACCTGGTAACACCTCAAATGACAGAAAGTGTTTGATAAGTATCCAAGCAGCGGAAGCCTTGTTAGAAAACAAGACAAAAACGTCTCCTGCATCCTCTGAACAATGACACCTCGGAAATGACAACAAAACTGAATCTCTTTATCATGCAATGACA
This sequence comes from Ellobium chinense, assembly GCA_033807755.1. NCBI lineage: Eukaryota > Metazoa > Mollusca > Gastropoda > Ellobiida > Ellobiidae > Ellobium > Ellobium chinense. The sequence continues at coordinate 131,663 of JAWQUT010000091.1, read as the reverse complement.
ACCTGGCTGTAAACCCGCAGCGTGGTCGCCTCTCCAGATGACCAGCGCCCGACAAAATCGATGCTCAAGACGTCGTGAAATCCTAATGTCTGACTCTCCCTTGCACTGTCTCTGGCCCAAGGCCAACAAATCTTAAACTACGGCTGACCCCCTCCTCCTCCCCCCAACTTAATACACGCAATGTATTTGCTAGCAGTGTAAATCATCGTCCACGACTGACTACATGATTAAAGATAAGCTATTTCTAAAGAAATTCAGTCTCCTCTAGTGAAGTGGACTCTAATTTACTGACATCACTACAGTGGTTTTTCCAGACTGCGCAATCGGACGATCCACCCTTTAGATTTCAAAACCCCTCCAAACTAAAAACACATTGGACGCGCCGATCTCCCTTTCTTTCCTGCACTCCAAAGTTTGTATTACCTGATCTAAAATGCTCCCAAAAATTTACAACTCCCCCCCCCNCCCCCCCCCCCCCCAATTTGATGACAAATGGAGAATGTCTCCCCCAACTCATATAATCTGGAGTAAAAAAAAAATGCCAGGGGTCTATTGTCTGCTGCGCATTGAGAAGTGTTCCGTACCTGATGTCCGTCATAGCAATCGCCGCTAAAAGTAAAGTGGGCCTGAGTGAATGCTGACAAAATACTGATCCTGCACCTTAATCTTTTAATTACGGGCCAGATCTATGTGATCTACCAGTCTGTCACACAATCAGTGTCTGAAGTGAACGTTATCGTTTCCGAACTTCTCAGTTACTTCACTTGCCTGCAAGTCATCTCTTGAACCGATTGCCATGTGGACAAATTTAAACATAGTCGGGTTCGCTTGATCCTAATTGCAATTCCAACACGAAACAGCTTTTAGACTATATTAAACTTGATTTTCTACATATAAAAATTACCAGCTACTCAAAAAACTACTTCAAAGCTTCCCGGGAATTGTAATTAAACACAGTCGACTGTGCCATTTAAAAAAAAAAAAAATCTTGAATCCGCAACGGATTTTCTAACACAAAATCTCTAACTGAACCGGAAGTCTTGTATACCGGATCTCCGCGCTGCACACCAAGCCGGATCACAGTTCAAGTGAAACCCAGAAAATCATCAAAAGTCATCCCTGTGTGGATAAAAATAATGATGACTAATGTCTCAGCACGCGGATGAACTCCTGCTTAGCATCATCAATACCATTGACAACGGTGCCAGAGTGAATGGCTCCACCATCGCCCCTCGCGACAGCCTCGACACAACAAGTAAACACTCATATCGTTCGACAGACAGATGGGAGAGACAGAACTCGCCGATCATCACTCGATTCACAAACCAGTGCCCAAAATGTATGCTTGATGTGCTCTGAAGAAAAGGAGCATGTAGTCATAAACCTCAGTATTTCGGAGATTTTCGGAGTCATTTTAGGGCTGTGAGATAAAAAGGTCGTATCAAATTCGCGTTACCCACAAACTAACTTGCCCAAGTTAGCAAAATGTGTGCTTATTGTGCTTAAATGAAAAGGATGAGTCTTATCATATTCTAGCATATCCGAAAGATTATGTGATAATGACGTAACCAACTCTCTTGTTTTAACTTCAAGTATGCTATCTGACGAACACTCAAAAGCAGTCAATGCAAATCCAAAACCCTCACAACAGATTTGTTCTAGAGCATTTCCAGCGGTATTTTAGCGGCTGTCCTCTCTCTAACAGAGGCACCAAGGCTGCCCATTTCTGTCATGGAAAAAACGTTGTAACGCAGATGACGATAGTGTTCGACTTACGACTGTGCTCGTGAAGCAGCAGTCGACACGCAGCTGTTTTCAGAATAAACCCCATTTAGTAAAGCCACCTAAATGGCAGAAAAAAAGACCATGAAATATGGCATTTTGAATTATTGAACGTCCACAACATCCAGTAAAATCCAAATTTCTGACAAATGGCCTATCTTGTATTATTGATGCCTATCTAATTTACATCTGGTGAGCCATAGGGTAATGTAAAACTGTTGTAGGGGGAGGGGGAGGGGGAGGGTGAGATTGACAGTGGTGGGGAAAATCAGAGTGACATCTGATTTCTTTCGAGTGGATTTATGTGATTATCAGGGTTGCGCGCGCAGCTACTCAAAGCACCCCCTCCTATCTTCTGCCGATCTTATTACCAATAACGTATGAGAAAGAGATTAAAGAATACCCCAAGGCACTCAAACTCTCTCTCGGTCTCCCCTCCCCTGCCTTCAAAATACATCGATTATTTCTTTAAACAAAAGAGCGACATGAGAAAAATTCATACACATCCATCCTCTACATCCTTACCACTTGTATATCCTCATCCCTCCAGTACTTGCCTTGATCGTAGCAAAATCCCGCCGAAAATATTGATCCTGTGTAAAATGTCTAGGGAAGGCAAGCAAGCGACAACCACTACTCTAGAGGTCAGATTTATTTGGGCTGGCGGTGGCGGACTCTTGTGTAATATTGCACGTTGATATGAAAGGGGGACGTTCACGCCCTAACACACTCATGTACACAAAAGTATGTTGCCTATGGTGCCTATCCTTTCCACAATGACCAGAAATTTAATGTATGTCGTAAGTGTATAATGACTGTTTGACTGTTTGAGTGCTCTTCCATCCTCCCCTTCCCCCACAAACCATAACATAGGACACCTCAAGCCCAGCGCCCTCCCCCCCTCCACCTTCAACTAAGTACCATTACGTTCCGCCACTGTCTACAAGACGCTGATCAGCAGAGACTCCTTCTACCCAGATACCAAAATGGTGGGTTCGGTGGTCCAGAGTGCACTACATCACTGGAGATATAACTTCCTGTGTGTATCTGTACGAGAAAGCACCCTAGTTACTGATGACACATCAACCTCTTATCGCACAAAGGTCAAGCCCTAATAACCGAAACCCTCCTTGGATTTTCCTCTCAGTACCACCTCCGGATAACAGAAGTTCGTGAAAACATCTTTCAATTTTTCTAAAGGAATGAGCAACCGGATACCCCGCTGTTTCGTCAGTAGACAAACGAGAAATAGAAAAGAAATCAATGCCGTCACCCTGCCAACCATTTTGCCGTAGAAATACGTAGCTGTCTTAATAAGACTTGTACAAGAAGACCAGAGGTTACGTGAAAGAGATATACCGTTCTGAATTAGTCAACTTCAATAAAGCTCACTTCCGGCTTAAGTGAAACGTAAATGTGAATAGTAATGGGACAGAGTCATCAAATCTCGCTTCTCAATGTAAAAGATGCATCAGCCAATATCAGGCAATGTAACAGACCATATCAATCAATCATATACCTTCAAAATGGACAAGTAAAAAGCCATGGTAGATTATTGGGTGCTGAAGCTATAGTTTGCGAAGCCCGGTAGACCATATTGTATGTATAACATAAATTAACTGAGACTGCTCTAGTAAATATGACATTAAAAAAAATAAAATGCTTGGCGAAAAGGAATAGTTTTCTCTATCTTATCTCATATAGACAAGCATCAAATCCGAACCACTTCAGCAAATGGCCAGGTCCTTACAGATATCTTCTCATACTCTACGCAAAAGGTTGAGATAAAGGGCGAACCCTTACGAGTGAGGGCCGTTGAGGCTGTTACGGTCCTGATTTAGAAAGTTATATTAAACCCGCTCTTCATGCAAATTCAGCGAAATCTTGAAAGCCATTTCGCCACTCCCTGTGTTCTACACGACTCAAGTTGCAAGGCAACCGCTTAGAAGAAATTCCTCTTTATACTCGTTATATGCAAATCGCCTTCACGAAGGCCATATCAATAACACTTAAGACTTTGCAGGCTTTTCCGGCCATGGGTGACTCATTTTACTCCCCCTTTGCGAGTTCACTGCGGTCAAGGCCTTCACATTCCACTTCCCCTCCCTGGTAAAAGTTTCGATTAACCCTCCCCCCTCCTCTTCCCCTTCACAATAATAATCCTCAACCAAAATCTTCCCCGAACTGATGTATCCCAGTGCCATTCACGTACTATTTCGTGAAATCGAATCAATGATTACACTACCCCGATACTTTGCATAATGGGATTGACTGAGTACGACCAGATTGGGGTCATCAGTGATCAGTCGCGAGATCAGGTAGTAACGATTATTGTAATGTTGTATGTGCTCGTTCTCGGTGTGACAATGATGGCTAATAAAATAATGCTCAGTCATTATAAATCAGACATTGCTATGTGTCTATATCATTTATCCCATCTGATCACTCTAGCAGAGCATTTTGTTTTTTAAACAACAGGTTCCATAACCGTGACAGATTTCATTTTATCATATAAACAGGGCCTATTTCCGGTGACATAAAAGCGTGCAATTACTTTTTTCTTTTTTTTTTTGAGTATGTACACGTCACATAAAGTTGACCTTTGACCTGCTTACAAATACTTTGACTGGAAGCCTTGGAAGCCGCTAGGCATATGAATATGTGACGTCATTTCTTTTGTCGGTGTGATTGATGTGTCTCACAGGGTGAGGGCCACTTCACGGCCCTTTTGACGATTGAAAGTTCATTTTTTTGTTATAGTTAGAGTTTATACGATAAAAAGGATCTGAAACTCGTGTTTGCTTGATATCAGATTTATAAAATGAGTTATATATGTATCGTATTCCCTCGCAAGAAGCTTGCGAATACGATAAATGATATGTATAACTCATTTCATAAATCTGATATCAAACAAACACTCATTACAGATCCCCTGTATTCATTTCGGGCTGCGCGTGTATTACAATGACACAACTGTGATTTTATGAAGTCATCTGGTTGTATAGCAGATCTCGTCTTTAAGCGGTTGGAGATTAAGCGGCCTAAGTGGCCATTATGACCACTTTACCAACCCTGAGTGTGATAATATCCAGACGACTGATAAAGAAGACACTATGGGTAGCCAGTATCGTCTATCTCGAGTTACAAGATTTCTCAAGTGCTTTAGCTTTCGGTAAGGAGGGGTTGGAAAGACGGGAGCAGGGACCGGGAACGAACCTCATAGCTCTCTCTCTATGTATGTATGTATGTATGTATGTATGTATGTATGTATGTATGTATGTATGTGTGTATGTATGTGTGTGTGTGTGTGTGTGTGTGTGTGTGTGTGTGTGTGTGTGCGTGCGTGCGTGCGTCTCTCTTTCTCCAACCATCCAAGAAAACAATTACGAAGCAAAACAATTTCTTCCCTCTATTTTCACATATTATTGATTCAAATGCCTGTTGGATAGATCTTGCTAGAGGTTGAGTGACCGCTAGGCTAATATCACGCTATCACCATAGCTTCTTCATAATAATAGAGTCTCATATTAACTACGGACAAATACATCATATTTTCCGGTAATGGATCATTATCTTAAATGCCTTCGCCTGGCAGAAGGCCAGGCGGGAAGTGACGTTTCTGTATTATTGTGATTATGGACAATGAACAAGGGTACAGTATTAAGATAGAGAAAATCATCAGAATGCCTTGGGTTCATAAACAGCCCTCCCCCCCCCTCCACAAACGTGACTGCAGACTAACAACTAGCTTTGTTTCGAGAGTAAGGACGCCATGTGACGGTGACATACAGATTTAACTATATTGACCTCATCGAGAGCCTACCTGCAAAGGTCTTCCTTCCACAGACTCAAGTACAGCACTGATAAAGAACGGAGTGAATGCCGTCATGTACGGCTTTCTTAGCAGAAGTCCGCTTAGTCTTGGTTAACTCCCAAACACTTCTGCAATAAATAATGGTCAGAATGACGTCATCAATTTGTGTTTCTTCATAACGACCTAGCAACACTTAATTCTCATATCGAGGCGTAATATCCTCTTTACTTCCGCTTACTTCGCCAATTGATTTGCAGCCATGCAGGTTCCGTTTGCTCACTGCTCCCGTTACAGGGTCTATCATAATAACGATAACGTAATCTGCAACACGTCACAGTAATCAAATGAACCAGCTGGATTATTGCAGGACAGCCTGTGCTTGTATCAGACCTCCTTGATACCATTTCCTCCCGACCTTACACTACAATAAAACAAAGGGCGATACCTCGAACTCGCTTAATTGCAAGCCCTCGGGAGTATTAAACTAATTTTTCTTTTTAAAAGTCAATATGCTTAGGCCCTAATCATAAAGCTTAAATATAGTACGTATTTTGTTGCCCCAGAAATGTGAGGATTGAGTAGAAGGTGCAATTAAGCGCATTGTGATTATATGGAGTTGATCGCATCTGTTGCTTGAGTTACTCGGGCCAAATTGTGTGTCTTGTAATGCTCATGGGAACCATAAAGGTCAATACTGTGCTGCAACAGGTTCCTGCGGTCAGATATCCGTTTGTCATTTATGCGCCATAATGTCACATGTACTTTCAGTTGTGTGTAGAAGATAGTACTGTACTGCTCACAAAAGATGAATTTTATTACCACGTTCGCCTTGTCACGTAAAAAAAAAAGAGAAACTAATAAATATTAATATAGGATTAACATGAATGCCGGATGACACCAATGATACTAAATATTCCTTGGAATCTAAAAATTCCTGCCACGGAAAGTGGTGTAAATGAGTACAGGCTCATAATTATGCGAAACATGAAGGAAATTTGCCCTTGCTTGAACAAAATTCGAAGCTGCCCAATCGAATCCGACTGTTACGTCAGAGAGCAAGCTCCGCCTACATATGGCCGTGGACATTGCTTCGACATAGAAGTAGAAGGATTCGCTTTTCATATTATTTTAATTACAATCTATACGTTTCTATACCAAGTTTATTTACCATAACATTTGTAAGGACAGGGGTCTAGAGATCTCAAAAGTTTCTGTTCAGTATAAAATGTTTTTCTCGTGAAGTTAGGAAGAATAGGGCCTCGGTGTGAAGCGTGTGACTGAAGTCAAATTAGAAGTTTGCCATCATGCCTCGCCTCTCTTTGTAAACCCCAGGCCGACCTTTAAAGACTTCGCGACCATCGGTCTGTACCAGACAATTAAGGAAGGAAGAATCTCTGAAGAATGCATCCACAGGAGGGGCACAAAATACTTACACACTGACATCAGAGAAAAAGAATTCCAGACAGCAGTGATGAACATTGTAACAATACATGAAGATCTAGGGCTACAATCTAGTGTAACATACATGTAGTTTCTATGACAGTTGCCTCTGACCCATACCCTCACGACCATCAAACATTCCCACAGTATAAACAAGTCAACGTTCGCTGGCTTGGCTGTTTTGTAAACAATGACTTAATCAATAAAGCATTCCTCGCTGGCACAGACCATCACGCCGCATTTTCCGATTCCGAATCAACAGCAGGAGAAACGATGGTCTATTCCAGTCTACCGAAAGCCAATCCTCATCGCCGTAATGATCAATTAGTTCCACATTCGCATGCAGTGGTATAGATTAGAAGGACTATAATAGTTAATTTAATGTCTACAAGAAGTTTTGCTGCTGCTTCCAGAAAAAGACACGTACAGCAATCAACGAGGTGGACACAGCTGTGTAGTGTCACATGGAAATGCTCCATTTTGTCGTAGCTTTGGATGAAAGAGTGGCCGTACATTTGGTCAATTTGTGATGGGTATTTTTTTATCTTTTCATATTCTAAACAAATGCCCTGGTGTTGTCTCAAGCACTCTTACTAAATGTAGAATACTCATCACGGTGACATCTCTGCTATTTAAGAATGATCCATAATGAAACACTAAATATACGTAACCCGTCCGCTACGCAAAATGTCATGCATGTCCTTACTTTTTATTAGAAACAGCTGTTGTTAGATGTATCAATACGTCCTGGAAGTAGGATTTCTACTGCGTTTAAGTTGCACTTATAGGTGCTAAAGTCGTACTTATCGGTGCTATTTCTAGAAATAAAGAGCGATTCCTTTGCACAGACTGACGAACCAATGGTAATTTAAGGATATCAGCATTTCAAAAACATACTCCACTTTGCCATGGCTTAATCTGATCTCCAAGCCATCCATACCTTTTCAGTTGAGCATACCATTAAATTGTGCTTTCAAAACACTCCACGTTACCCTAGCTGGAAAGATCAACTGAAGCTGTGGTCACACAAAAAGCACTCGGACATAAAATCGTTAAAGTCTGTTGGCAAGAAACCTCTCAAGCTTTTAAAACGAGTAGAAAATGGGTTACGGAATGAGCATCCGGAACCCTTCACAAGCTGTGGGCATGGCTGACCACTGTACCCTGACGGACGCTGTCAAACCAATAGTGAAGCACAAAAACAAAAAGGTCGATTGTAACAACACTCCCCGGGCTATAATCGAAACAAATCCAATGGATCTAGAATCGCCTGATCCCCACTCACCCTTTCATCCAGTAAAATCGTTAACTTTTGTTTAAAGCAGTCATAGGCAACTCAGGCCTTTGTGATGCCCTGACCCGCCAAGCGCAACAGACTATTCATAATGATCGCACTTCCATCAAAGCGAAACATGCAGTTAGCATGAGTGACAGTACACTGTATTTGTTTCCAACTTCAACAGAGAGCATTCTGAAATATGTTGCGAATACACGAAGAAGCCGACTTACCAGCGTCCACACGAAACTACCATGTTTCTTTCGCATGGTCATGTCGGATCCTTAATCTACTCATCTACAGGATGTGTGAGCCACACGCGCATGAACCAGTGAGTTCGCATGAAATGCCGGATTTTACGGCTATTACTTCATTAATGAGCGTTTCAATTAGACACCATTATGAGTCAGCCGCATCCTCACTCCAACGTGAGTACGCATAAAATGAATAATTCATAATGAGGCAACCATTCATTCAACTCTGCGGCACAGTACAGCTATAGTAGGCTATAATAATTATCTCTTCATTTGGAAATACTTGACTAAGTCCATTTACAGCACTTAATACCATTGAATCACAATTCACAAATGATTTTCATTAACCATAAAAAACTACATTTTGAATAAAATATTTCATCATTTATAGAGTACACAATTATTTATGTGGCTTTATACAGAATACTAAGGACGTCGTGATGTTATGAATGAAATGGCTTTGGTTTTGACAAAAGTTGTATTTACCTATTTTAAAAGGCTAACAAACCAAGACTTGTGATGCTGTAGAGCGTAGAGAAGCCATCTTGAAAACTGAAACCAATTTAATATTTACAACTGTAAGTGGGTACGAAAAGAGACATAATATTGTTTGAATTGACCAATCAACATGGCTGTTACTCATTACTATGCTCGCAGAAGTGACGAGTGCTTATTATTACGAATTATTTGCCTTGTTCATTGATGTGAATAAAACGCCTCGGCTGTCGGAACACAGACATTTCTGCATACGCCAATGCGTCGCTGTTCAAAAACTGCGTTTAAAACAAAATAAGGAGGTGTACACGCATTTTTTTTTTCTGTGAGTGCGAACCCTAAGTTGAAGCGATCAAAGCTCCAGGGCTTCATATAATAGCAGATGGTCTACTGAGGATCAATTCTGATAGATCGATCGGCCAACTTTTTCTGCATGCAACTCGACTGTGTCAAGAAATCAGTTCTTAAGACAGTGAAAAAAAGTCCTCTTCAAAGACCATAAACAATATCCAAGTACTCACTTATGCATCAATCTATCTCCTACGAAACAGCCAGGTGGAGAACAAGTCTAGAGGAAGGGCCGAAGTTTGTTTTCAACAATCAAAGATGTCGAATAAAGTCTTAAGAAAATGTAACAAAGCCGTCTTGGACGATCGTAAACAGTAATTTCCCAAGAGCATTACACTATAGCGTGAGCACTGTACGCAGCACAGCCAGCTGATCAATGGTGAGGAGTCGCCAAAGTACAGGGGATATTCTCAGGATCTGGCAACCACCAAGTCTGAATTTCGAAAATCCCCGCTCGCTCACTCTCGCTCTCTCTCTCTCTCTCTCTCTCTGCTTCTACTCACATTCCCTCAGTCACGGGCGCTCTCTGTTCAGTTCATGCTCACGACAGACCGTATGCGACGCTTGTGGTAGAAAGAAGTATGACTAACTCCCAACTCACCCTCGGACTGCGGAGAATAGAGTTTCCCCATACGTCCAAAAATAGATTCTCGGAATAAAAATTGCAGACGATATAGACGACCGCTGATCGATCGTAACACGAAAGGGCAGGCAGGCAGTCTATTTCTGAGAACAAGGGACACGCCGGGGAAAATTATATGAATCTGATGATGACGAATGGGGAATTTGGGAGATGACCGAGGCCAATGTTCCCTAGTGTATGTCATTACAACATGAGACCCCAGTCATTTTGTATTCACCTTTATATAGGCCTACATGGACCGGGGGAGGCGATTGTAGATGGTTCGCTCTTTCTTCTTCTGCGTTACGAGAAATTGGTATTCGCACGTTTATTGTGAAGGGCTCCATGACAAATCACATTAAACACCACAGGAAAGTCGTGGCGAAAGAGACCATATACAAAGTTGTTGGGTTTTGGGTGTTGTTTTTTTTTTACGGAAAGGTGAAATTCAGTTGTAAAACAGTGTAAGGCAGTATTGTTCTATGGAGTGAAAATGTGTGTAAAGCACAAAGTAAGCAAATAGGCTAAAAATTCAAGTAGTTCGGTGACACATTTTAATAATATTAAAAATAATAATAATGCAATTTATAAGTCTCGTATCCAGGCTCACGATACCTCATACTATTATTACCACAACAGGCCAGATCATTCTAGGACTCTCTCAGCTCCCTTGGGAGTTTACAGAGCCGCTGCCATTTACAGGCTCTGATCATTAACATTCTGACGATATCTTTTACAGCCTGTTGCCAGGTACTCATTTTACACGCTGCTGGGCTGAGGAAAATATGAATGAAATGCTTTTCCAAGGCATTTTCAACACGACTTGTTCGGGAATCGAAACCACGAGCTTTAGATCTTGTGTCCAATGCCGCAACCACTAGGCCATGCTGCTCCACATGAAGCCACATTTTGATATGAAACCTTTCAAGTACAGTAAACAATATATATTTTTTTCTCCTCTCTACTTCTTTTTCATGCGCCTTCTTAAACATGAGCAATGGGGAAGTGTATTGGGGTCACGGGAGAACACTACTGTTGCACGTGAAAGTTAGGGAACATATTCAGGCAGTATTTAATGTTTAAATTCTTGTGAAATTAGCGTCCCTGTGGTGTAATGGTAGCACGCTCAGACTTGTAAGCTGAGAGCCGCTGAGTTCGATCCCCCCGCAGGAACAGGAAATTTTCTAATGCTAAGTTTCTTCGACCTACCTCTCTTTCACAGTCATTTGGTAAATTCCTGATGACACACTTCCCAGGATAATCAATGTGTAATATCTAAGAAAATGATCAGATTGGGTTCACATTCCTTCCTTAGTGATAATACTATAAAAATAGATATGCCTTTCCAACCGGCTACATGAAGTCCTCATATTCCGCATTTACCACAGCCCGTCCCCTTGTGTTTCTTTGTACAGTCACAAACCAACATTCTAAGATATAAGTATGTATTAATGTACTCCCATCCTCCCCCCCCCCCTTTCCCCNCCCTTCCCCACCAAACGACGGCAGATACCAACGAAACATCCTTAAACTGATCCTTTCTACGTCTTCGTTGTATGTAATGATGCCGTTTCAATGTATTGTTCCTTAACAAAACAACAAAAAAAAAAAAAANAAAAAAAAAAAAAAAAAAACTCTGGACAACACGAAACTTCTCATAGCACACCCTCAGTAGCTTGGTCCGCAGTGTTCGCTTGTTATCAGAGTTTCACTGAAGCTGCGCACTGTTATCTTATTTCAAAAGTTTCATCTCCTCTTTGCCTTTCAAACAGTATTCATGCGTCAAAACGGCCTACTTGGAAAACCGCGTTTATAATAGTCCAGAGGGGGGTGGAAGGGGAGGGAAAGATGGAGGATGGAAGGGAGAGAGAGAGGGAATGGTGGGAAGAGAGGGAGGGAAAGGAGGGAAGAGAGGGAAGGAAAGGGCGAGAGAGGGAAGAAGGACGAGAGGGGGAGGGAGGGAGAGATGGGTATGAACATAAAAGAAGAAAAACACTGGAAAGAGTGAGAAAAAGACCGAAAAGCTGCTCACGCGTGAGGCCTAATCTCCAACCCATTTTCCTGCAGTGTCCGACAGGTGACAGGTATGCCATGCCAGCCGTCTAACACTCAGGAAATCAATACTCTTACAATGGACAGCACTTAAACAACAACGGCTCCCACAGAACACTAATAATAACTCATTATGCTGTGAAATGCGCAGAATGCCCTTCACATCCACCTTAAAACCTGATGGTCATAAAAGCCACCAGACAGCTTCGCTTAATTGCAACTCTGGGTAAATGGAACAGATTTCAGACAACAGAATACTATTTTTTTTTCTGTACGTTACAATTTCTTTCTTTCTTTCCTCTTTTCCTTCTTCCCCCCTTTTTTTTCCCTGAGGTTTATGAGTTTCCATTAATGTTACTGACCTAGAGTCTAATAAGACTTTGAACTAAAATGCTGTAAAAAATGACAGACAATGGAAAAATGTTCACTGCAACTTTCCCATTGCTTCTGGCAAGATGTGATTATATGGAGTTATATGTTGTTGAGACACTGTTAACACAAGCCTTGAGTGCCAGAAATCAATAATCAAATCATGATTGTGTTATGTTGATCATAAATCCTATTTGATTTGCAGTCTACAATTTCCAGCTAATGGCAATAGTTATGGCAAATAAGAAAGATCAAATTAATGTATTTACCATATACAAAAGTCACTGGCTAATCATTACTCACAGTTCTCATGCCTTTTAATGGCAATTTTTTTCCATGCTCCAAAGAATCTGATTAAGCAGAATTGACAGGAGCCAACAGAAGATCGTTTACTAACAATATGAAGTTAGGAAACATAGTTTCAGAAACATACAGTAACTGCTTAAAAAGTTGCATGCCGAAGTAAGAAAATTTAGGCAAAAAGAAGAGAGACAGCGAGAAAGGCAGAGAAAGAGAGTGACAGTGAATAGGATGGTGGATTGTCGACCCTGTCATCCAACCCTTTCTTTTCTTTTCCTCACAAATATACATGTAATTCTTCCTTTCAGTGTAAATCTCCCAAACTGAGCTGTGTCTTTATCTCAAGGACTCTACCCTCTTCTCCTACCCCCCCCCCCCCCCCCCCAA
>JAWQUT010000091.1:88693-116747 GCA_033807755.1 Ellobium chinense | reverse complement strand
AAGAGAGAGGAGGGGGAGGGGGGGGGTCATGAGGGCAAACAACCCTGAGGGTTTAATGGTATGCAGAAATTTCAAAACATTTGCACTGTTGTCAAAACACACTGCATTATGTCATCAAAGAATGTTGTGTAGACAGGTACCACAAACTGCTGAATGGGTAAATTGACTATATAGAAAGAGAAAGACTGCTAAAACTAATTGTTTGTCCACTTTTCAAATAGAGATTAGCTCAACAGTGACTGAAAACGGGGAGATGGATGGATGGATGGATGGATGGATGTTGACAAGCAGTGAAATGGATAAAAAGACATGTCAGTTGGGTTTTTTTGTCACATAACAGAGGAGTTGATGTTGATGTATAGAAGGATAAATAGAGATCACTGGATGTTACAAAAGTTTACATGAATACTTATTCCATGAATGAAAGAGATTTGAATAGCTCACACTATAGACAGAAATTCAAAATGAATGAAAGATGTTAGGGATGTATGATGCTGTTGCTGGTAATGGCTGTCACTTTACAGAGAATGTGAATTTGATTAGTTCTGAATACTCTAGCTGTGCACCACAGATGCAATTAATTCTGCCCCAACCTTTGTCACAATGTCATATTTTTTAAAGTATGATATCAGTATCACCATTATAAGCTCATTAGCCTGTATGAAAGACAAGTTGATCATATACCCATCTAGTAGGATCTTTACTGGGTGAAAGCCCCATGTCCCCAGACATCTATTTAATTTTAATGCAAATCCCTGCCATTTAACACTGCCATTCAGCCACCGAATGACTTGGCCTGTCAATAGGCTAGTCTAGTTCTCCTGTGTTGTTGTTTTTTTCTCTTGCTACACCATTTCCCACCAGTGTTTCCTCAGTCATGAGAGATTAATGAATGCAGTGTAGAATTCTATCCACAAATTCAACCACGCCAAGTGGTTTATCCACCAGGTCTGTGTAAAGTGACTGCTTGAATACTCAGTAACGGTACACACCATGTCTAGACTATAATCTTACCTCTCTTCCGGGTTCTTGCTCGTCGCCGGTCTATCCAAAAACGAGCCTTCAGCCGAGGGCAGGATATTTCCAAACTTCGCTTCGCTGGATCCCAAAGTATTTCTGACAACACAGCAATAAAACTTGTAAAGATGGTGCAAAACTTGAGAGCGCTTATGAACGCACGTGTTTACTCAACGATGAAGATTAATCAGAATGGCAAGCCTGAAAATGGAATGTATTGAACCATGCGGTGACTCATGAAGATCACCGTTCAAATATTCAAGTCACTTCCTATCGGCAAGCTTAGATTGGCCTACCCAACCCACACAACTGCTGTTACAATCTGCTAACTAGGTCACGAGAAGACCGTCTACCTGTCACCAGGACAGGTGAAAAACTTTTTGGAACGAAACTTATCGAGGACCGAAATTTGAAAATTTGCTGCGATCACTCAGCACTCAGATGTACCGTGCAAACCACCTATGGAGTTCAATGAAAGCAAAATACGTATAAAACTGCATATAATTGAAAATCAATGACATGATGCAAACTTACGGTCGTTGACAGGTAAACCAACCTTTGGCGTCCCAATAAAGTGTGTCGCGCACCTTCGGCAACACTCGTGGGTGATGTTTGAAGCACTTTCCGATGACGTAGTACACAAGAGGACCCTCGTTCTGAAATGGTTTCGCCCTGTAACTTGATCGCGATCTCTCTCCGAGGACAAACTGAAGCATGACTACCAACTGATGCGTGTCATGCTTAAGAAGGACGCTATAGCTATGTATTCTATGTATGGTTACAGTTACAGCCGAAAGGAGGAAGACGTGCATAGTCGTGGGGGCTCTATGAATATGATACTAGCCATAACTAGCCCCCCTGCGGCTATAGCGCCTACGTAGTTAGCGTAACGATACATGCATTTAGTTTAGTGGCGTGGATAAGGGTGGAAAGGGATTTGGGGAGGGGGTCTTTGGCCCCTCCCCTTCCCCCTCTCTCGAATGCCAACAACATCCAGCTACCCAATCTTTGCGTCACCCCTTGGGTATATCAATATCCGCACTGTATACATTTTTTTTTCAACAACCACCAATTCCCCATCAATCCCTTTCACACTTTCCGCATGACTGTCATGTTGAAGTGCCCCTGTTTTTATCTGCATTCCTCGTTTGACTATTTTAGTAGGTCTACACACATGGATAGCCCGCAGGGGCAGTTGAGGTAGAAGTAATGAATAAGAACTGAGAGAGATTACTGTAGAGATCACAGAGGAAGTACAAGTATATAGTATTATATACCATTCGGTTTTACTTCCCAGTTGACTATACATACACGGGGTTGTTTGACAACTTCTCTAGAATATTTTCTGCAGCTTTGATCTTAAACTGAGATATGCTTTCATGCTCAAGTAATTTCTTACCTACCATGCAATGTTTTATATTTATGCGATGTACAGGCATCCGGTTAATGGTTCAGTCCCACTATCTATTTCTCTTCTTTTTTCTTTCCTCTCCCTCCTCCCTTCCTCATTCGCGCTCTCTCCCTCTCTCTCTCTCTCTCTCTCTCTCTCTCTCTATCTTGATCACTCTGTTACACTCACACACACACACACACACACACACACACACACACACACCACACACACATGTACAAACGTACAAACACATACAGACTCTCACACACACACACACACACACACACACACACACACACACACACACACACACACACACACCTTACTTTGTATGCATGTAGTTCTTAGGTATTGCGAAAAGTCCAGGTGAAATTAAACACCTACGGGGTCACCTATTCTTTCACTAAAAGTCTATTTAAAGATATACTGTAATTTCTTCTCTTGACACGATTCTGCGCCTTCTCTCTCTTACTTTAGTCATCAGTTTGCCACCCCCACACCGTAGTTTTTGTTTCTCTGTTAAGCCCTCCTGACGAATTAAAGTCATTCCATTGTTGCTACTATATTATGTCTGTCTGGCCTTTTTGTCCATTTCTCTCTCTCTCTCTCTCTCTCACACACACACACACACACACACACACACACACACACACGCACACACACACACACGCAGTCTCTTTCTGTCTTATTCTGTTTCATTTTCTTTCTTTCTTTTCATCTGCGATGTTTTCCCCACATAAAAGAGAACTTGAAAATACGAAACAAACCAGATTTAGGAAAAGAGGAGAAGAGAGCATGGTGGTGAAATGACTTAAAACTACTTAAAGAAAGCAGTAAAAAGTTGCAATTAAATAAAGTTTGCTACTAAGCGGCACTATTTATGGCATAGGCAACGAGCCGATCTTCAGCACTTTGCGATCGGTGACTGATAGAGGGAAAAAGGAAATCGGGGACGGACAAATGGATGGATGGATGGATGAATGGATGGATGGATGGATGGATGGATGGATGGATGGATGGATGGAGGGATGGATGGATGGAAGACATGAGCCTAGGTCGGACCGCTTCAAATTTCCCAATATTCTTTATCAGTCTTCGGCCGGTCAGAGGTGAGCGATCGAGTTTTTGGAAGCAGAGATATCAGTAGGCAAGGGAAATGACTCTTGTCTCTTTAATTTGTTCACAATTTTCAAAAATTATGTCCCTTGTTAATTTACAGCAGATAGGTCTTAAACACCTATTTTTTTTTCTTCTTTTGGCCCTATTAACATTTTGTGTTATTTTACGTATACCACTGTGATTTGAGGAAATTTCTTCTATGGAGGTTAAAGTATTTCTTTTGCTCGATCTTTTAACGGGAAGAAAAATGGGGGGTCAATGCCCAAAATGTTTCACAAATTATGTCTTTCGAAAAAGATCACCTCAAATTCTGATTTGGTCCCCAAATTTTCATTTGGCTGGTTTTGACTGCGTGCGAATACATAGGCCTACACACTTTAATTTTTTTATCTAGAAGGCTCAAATTGTACCTGAAACTTTAAAATTGGATGCTTTATTTAGATCACAGATCATTTTACACATTTCTACACCCTAACACTGGCTGGCAGGCCCCCAAAATAGGGAGATTTTATATATTAGCGGATTAATTGGGTTGTACACAATCAGTGATTTGCCCCTCTAATAGGTGTCACAAACCAGATACCCCTCATTTTCTTCCAGCTTGCCTGTGTAGATCTACTTAAACTTATCGCTCATTGTAGCCTTGATACGGATGGGTATTTTGTTTGAACCAGACCTTTTGAGCCTTCATTCCTGTCTTAAAGAATATACAAGTAATTGATAGGTTTTAAAATAACAGTAGTGGACACCAGATGGAAAGGGGAAAGGGGAAGAGGGGGTGCGGTCCTGACTGTGTTTTGCCACTCCTTGTCCTATAAACACAGCATAAACTGTGCCCTTCCTCCTCCGCACTGTGAGATGCAGGTGCCTCTCATGACAATTAATCTCTCTCTCTCTCTCTCTCTCTCTCTCTCTCTCTCTCTCTCTCTCGCTCTCTCTCTTCCCCCTCCCTTCCTCTCTCTCTAGCTTTCTCTTTCTCTCTTCCAATAGCTTATCTTTTCTCCCTTTCTCTCTTCTTTCTTCTCTCTCTATCTCTCTCCCCCTTTCCTCCTTCTCTTACTCTCTCCCTCTTTCCTCTTTATCTCCCTCTCTCTCTGTTTCTCTCCTTCATCCCTCTTAACAGCACAGAAAAATGAAAAGTCCCCCCAATGTCCCTATCCATAGGCCTACTGGTATCTCTATCCTAAAAACCAGCAGACTTGCTATGAGTCCAAGTCCTTCCTAAGACAGCCAATAGCTTTATTACCCCACATAAGAAATCAAACATAATTATACTAGGCCTAAATAGAACCTTTTGCCAGTCTTTTGCCACCCACCTTCTCTGTAATATCACTAGGAAAGACAGAGAATATAAGAGAAGAAAAAAAACATAGCCCCTAAGCCAAAACCTAAACAGAAAGACAAACAGCGACTTTGAAGTAGTCTTTCTTCCCCCCTCTCCCCTTCGGCTCTAAGACAATTTCTTGCTCCACCGGTACTTTTAACCCTCTCGATCTACACCGGGCTGACTTTGTACGTTTGTGCCTGAACAAACGAAGAATCCAGTGGAACAGGTCAAGCCGGGTGGACAGCGCTAGATATTATGTGTGGATTACTGTGTCCACTCTTCCTTGACTCGAGGTTGACCGTTGAATCGCCTCAGTTACCCCGTCACACCAGTTCCAGAGAAGACGACTTTCGAACATGAGGTAAGGAATCTTCAGGTCTTATTTTAGAATTTCTTCTTTGCTGAAATCAAACTCTTTTCATTCTTATTTTTTTTTCTGATGTGTTTTCTAATATGTTTCGTACTGTCTTATTACAAAGACATGTTTTGAGGAAGCAGTGACATTTATAATGGCTTTGCACCAGCCCGGAGATGGGTCACTGTGAGCGGGTTTAGAATCGGTAGAACATTACACCCTCAAACCTCACATACTCGAACTTTTGTCCATTCATTGCAAAGTTCATAGCCCATGTTCTGTATAGAGTCAACTTCGCGGAAGCATTGAAGAAAATTGCGATATAAAGGAGCTGTGATTATCCAGTGCATTTGGCAGGGAGAGGATTGAGGCTGATCAGTCAGTNTTCATTCTTATATTTTTTTTTCTGATGTGTTTTCTAATATGTTTCGTGCTGTCTTATTACAAAGACATGTTTTGAGAAAGCAGTGACATTTCGTGGGCTGAGAATTAACTGGTTCTACGTCCACTTTTTGGTGAACTGAGAAAATTTAGGTCAAAGTTTTGATTTTCTCTTCAAAAGAGCACAAAGTTCTATTGGAGATCGCCTTTTTATTCATTCATATTATTACTTACAGATTCAAATTTCTCTGACAGAGAAATTTGCGACTCAAGGTTTCTTGTCCAATTTCTACCTTTAAAAAATGCAAAACTGGACATAGAACCAGTTAATTCTCAGCCCACAATTTATAATGGCTTTGCACCAGCCCGGAGATGGGTTACTGTGAGCGGGTTTAGAATCGGTAGAACATTACACCCTCAAACCTCACATACTCCAACTTTTTGTCCATTCATTGCAAAGTTCTTAGCCGTTGTTCTGTATAGAGTCAACTTCGCGGAAGCATTGAAGAAAATTGCGATGTAAAGGAGCTGTGATTATCCAGTGCATTTGGTATGGAGGGGATTGAGGCTGATCAGTCAGTGTTCTAACACGTTTGAGACGGACAGACAACAAACATACAAAAAAATAAAAATGTCAAAAGTTAACTGATCCTCCTCAAGTATGCTTTACTACATGTAACTGTCATATTCTCCTACAGAGATCTAGATTTTAAGCCTCGTATTTTTTTTTCTTTAATGAACAAAGATTTACATCTCTTGAAACCATACTGCTTTATTCATATAAAGTTTGAAAAGTTTCTCTAAATTCTAATTATCATCTTTCTTCTTTGTTTTTACTTTGCATGCTATCTGTGTATTTACAGTATCTATGTATATCTTGGGAATGAAACTTGAAACAAAGCTTGAAACGCTTACTTCTAGTTGCGGATTGAAAATTACAAGGCTTTATCAAATACTGTTTTTGTCTTTCTTCCCCCCCCCCCCCCCCCCCCNCCCCCCCCGACCCCTAAACTTGAGGTACAGCTTTATATCTTCATTCCTTCAGCTTGAATAACATCGCCATAACGCGGAATCTTTCAGAAAAGCGATTCTCGTGTATTGCAAGAATGTCACAACTGACAAATACCTGTTTGTTTCATCCAAGCCAGAAACGTCGTTGCTCATTCATAGTCTCAAAGAAATATTTAAGTCAGCTAGAACGCCAGACAGTTAAACTTCACGAACTGGAATTTCAGAGAATTGATTCAGAAATTCGAGGTCATGGCGTATTCAAGGCCGTGGAGTAAAGCTGATATAGTCGACTCGGCTTAGCCACAACTTTTCTTTAACCGCAAGCTATATTAATATTTCTATATTATATAAAATGCACTGGATAATCACAGCTCCTTTAAATCGCAAGTTTCCTCAATGCTCCCGTGGAGTTAATTCTATACAGTGCAAGGATTAGGAGCTTTGCACTGAGTGGACGAGACGTTCGAGTATGTGAGGTTTGAGGTCGTAATGTTCTATCCGCTTACAGTGACCAATCGCCGGGCTGGTGCAAAGTCACTGTAATAATCACGGCGTTCTCAGAGCATGTAATATGACAGTACGAAATACTGTACCATAAAGTTTCGACATTACGTATGCCAACAGTGCATGAGACAGGTATGCTATTAATACTAATCATTGATACGTATTACCATGGTCATCATCTGGATGATGAAATTAATGATAAAATAATAATGAATATGAACATATGAAATTCATATTTCCTTAACATGAGGTATACTTATTACATGAGTACACAATATGGAAGTTCCAGTGCATGAAGCAGATCATTTCTGGTTATAAAGAGAAAGTGAATACTGTATACTAAAAAAGTGCAACACCAGTTTTAGCAAAATAAAGCAGGTATATAACGTTTGCTTAATTCATTCTACTAAAACTTAGACAAGAACGCTCTTGATAGCACTGTAGGGTCTAGGAGGGATGTTGGTACACCAGCTACTCCTGACCCTCCCCCTCCCCTTAAGAACTTTTATATAATTAATTAGCGCCCTAAATATTACTCAGAAATTCCAGAATTCATTCGTTCGTAGTTCTAAGAAGCTGCCAGTGTTCAACCCGTAGCTCTCTCTGCTTTGAATGTTCCAGGACCTGATACAAGCACCGTATAGACACAAAAACAATCGTAAACTTTGATATAGGCCTACATTCCATATCTTTCTCCGTCAGGGGTATACTTTCTGTGTTGGTGGGCTGTGCCCTGCTAGGAACGATAACTTGCCACGTGAGACAGGACAAGATCCCACCAAACCGATGTTTGCCTGGCCACAGTTGTTTCCCTTCTCGGGGAGTCCTGGCTGAGTTTGCTGCCACTTTGACTGTAAGTTGTAGATGTTGTTGGTGATGATGATGGTGGTTGTTGTGATTGCTATGGTGGTGGTGGTGGTGGTGTGGTGGTGGTGGTGACGGAGTGTGCAGATGATGATGGTGATGTGAGTAGCGGTGGTGGTGACGGCGATGATGGTGGTGACGATAACAGTGGTGATGATAGTGTTGGTGATGACGGTGGTGGTGGTGTTGGTGACGGTGGCGGTGATGATGACGGTGGCAGTGGTGGTGGTGGTGGTGGTGGTAATATCGCCCATGATAACTAGTACGTGGATCTTAATGATACTCCTGTGACTATCTTAGATCCTGACCGTTCATTTAAGAATTAGGTACCAGTTCTCTCACCCTTCTTTTCTTCTTACCTCCCTCCCACCTTTCAGGGCTCCCTGTATCAGCCCTTCGACAGTGAGTACCGGAACTTCGTCAATATGGATAACAGCCGGTACACCCGTCACCCGTACATTGTCGTGGTTGCCAGGAACATTGCCGATGTGCAGAAGGCCATGAAATTTGCCAGGAAGCACCAGCTCCTCGTCACCTCTCAGGTTTCCACTGCTGACACTAGTGGCAGGTGGGTTTGGAGATTATCATTGCTGTTAAAAAAATAAAGACAGCCAGACTACCCTGTAGACAGTGTTTTGGCTGAAAACCCATGTTATCCCGTGGAGGGTATTTTGGCTGGACAGCCAAACTACTCCGTGGATAGTGTTTTGGTTGGTTATCCAGATTATTCTGTAAAGAGTACTCTGGCTGGACAGCCACATTATCCCGTGGAGAGTATTTTGGCTGGACAGCCTGACTATAAGATTTTCGTTTATGACAAACCCCAGTAACATGTTTAGCATTCATCTTTTTAAAAAAAATAAAGATTTTAAAGTTGAGGGGAGGGGTGGGGACCAGGGCTCTACACCGCATTGACTAACAATGATTTTGTTGTAAACTTCATTGGAAGTTTGTGCATTTATATACGTGATTGCACCGTTCTCTCTCTGTGTTTTACGAATGAGATATCTAACACAGCATGGCATTGTAACACCGTTTCTTTATGGGTTTACAAAAAGTCGTTATTTCCATTTTTTTTTTCAATATATAGATCCTCCTACGATGGTGGCATGCAAATCAACCTGTCCCAGTTAAGTGGAGTGACATCAATCAGCGCTGACGACTCTGGCAGGAGCGAATACGGCGAGGTCACGGCATATGCTGGAACTACATGGGACACTGTTGCCTCTCAGGTGGGGTGCTAAGCTGGGCGGGAAGAGAGGAGGTTGGAAGGGTGGAGCTGTGGCTGTGGGGGTAGGGGTTTGTAGGTAGAGATGGATGGTCAGATGTAGTGAATGGGGTTCTGGCAAAGCGGAAAGGGGACAGCTGTTGGTTGGGGTCAGTCTTGTGATCCAGTAGCTGATCGACACTGTCAAGATGTAGATAAATGAAGATGCCAAAGGTTTTGGTTTTTTTTCCCACCTTTGGCTATTAAAGTTTTTATACTCCTCAATAACTCAGCTAGCCAACATACTTTCCCAACATATTGTTCATGGTAGTTTTATAAGTAGATTGCGTCTGTACACATCGAAGGTTCTATCGTAGGAATCCAATGGAAAAACACTAACATTTCTGAAGTTCTTTCGATGCAACCTGCGCATCATCGTCAGCCTTCAAGGCCGTCGAAAGGCCTTCAGAAATGTAAGTGTTTTTCCATTGGATTACTACGATAGAACCTTCGATGTGTACAGACGTAATCTACTTATAAAACTACCATGAGCATTAGTAACGTCTGTATGACCATCATCAACAATATTTAAAAATCAACATATTGTTTCACTAGATAAAAGCCATTCGATTTTGAGAATGTTGACAGCGAACCAGACTAAATCCAGCTAATAGTTTTGGCTTTTTCACATGGGAAACATGTCCAATTAGCAACAAAAGCGCAGGTTACGCTTGATTGGCAAAACACCACCTTATAAGTCTACAAAAAGTAAGATGCCTCTATCAAAGCCTTTGAAATTAATATCAAACCCTCCCCCACCTCCACCCCCGCATTTCCAGTTCTGTTTTTATAGAGACTGTTTTATACTGCATGTACCCTTTTGGCAGATGCTGTTGGCAATTTCGTAACTGAAGGCCAGTGGTTATCAATTGATCGTATTGTTTCAGGCCCTGGCTATTGGAAGAGATGTGGTGACTTCTCAAGGCATTAACAACCCTATTGGTCTGACTGTGGGTGATGGTGGTATTGGACCACTGGTCAAAGTCTATGGACTGGTCACTGACAATGTCCTGGAGGTGCAGGTGGTCACTGCTGATGGTAGGTACTTTGGTGAGAGTGGTGGTGGTGGTGGCGGTTGTGAAGATGATGTTGTAGTAGTGGCGTAATGGTTGTAGTTGGAATGGTATGGGGTTTGTAAAGGGAGAGAGATTGGTTGGTTGGTTGGTTGGTTGGTTGGTTGGTTGGTTGGTTGGTTGGTTGGTTGGTTTCTTGCTTGCTTGCTTGGTAGGTAGATGTAAGGAGGGGAAAAGGCAAATAGACTCATAGAGGGAAGCAGATAGGGAGAACGGAGAGAGAAGCTAGTTGTTAGAAAGAAGGAAAGAAGAGGGAGGTATGATAGATGGGGCTGGGAGGCAGAGGAAAAAGGGAAGGAGTCGGACTGGGAAAAGAAAAGAGAGATAACAAGCAGGGAAGGAAAGCGGTTGAAGGAGAGTAGAGATAGGAACTGGCTGAATGGGGAGAAGGGAAAAGAGAAGGAGGAAAAGAGAGGTGGATGGGGGGGTGGGGGTGGCTTAATAAGGAAGAGAAAGGGAAAGAAAGAGATAGTGAGGAGAAAGGGAGATAGCTAGATAGATCGAAGGGAGGGAAAGATAGATGGATAGACGGGAATACGGTGAGAAGGAAAGGCGAGGGGCTAGAAAGGTTGGGGAGGTGGAAGACAAAGATAGACGATAGGAGGGAAAGAGAGAGAGGAAGGAGGGTGGGAAACAAGAGGAGAGAGTTGTTGATAGATAATGGGAAAGGAGTGAAGTATTTTACGATTGTTTTCATGCTTACCCTTCTTTCGTTGCCAGGCAACCTTAACACCGTAACCGAATACAATGTAGAAACCGATTACGGAGAAGGTATCGTGAGGAGAACCTTTGATCGCACGCTGTTCGCTGCTCTCAATGGTGGAGGTATCGGGCCGTTCGGTATTGTAGTCAGCTACACCTTCAAACTTTACCCCACTGTTACCCAGGTGAGTAATTTAACCATTATCCAGTATTTAGGATCCATATCGTGACCCTTATATGAGATCCTTATATGAGGATATGTTATCCTGGAGGCCTATCACGCATGGCATCTAGACGACATAAAGACTGTGTCTTCATAACTTGCACTTATCCGACGTGTTCCCTATTTGTTACCTATATTTCTTTTTAAAACGACAAACGGACTGGTCTATCTTTCCAATGCAAGGAAGGAAAATTGACTTTCATTAATCAAACAGACATCAGAGATTGTTTAATTTTGCTCAAAAGTAGCAAAATCCGTTATCACTGGTACCGCTGAAATGAAAGACAATACGAAGCCCCGTTTATTTTGCTGTTTTGTTGTTTTTTTTAGCTTCTCCTAAACAGAAATTCTGTGTAAACCGAACATAAGTTTTTCTGGTCCCGAGGATTTCGTTTTAAGCTTTGTCTACTGTACCTGTAGCCTTGATGTCAGCTGTTTAGGAACATCGTGTCAACTAACACACCTTGCATGTATGAAAGCCCAAAGTTTTTATCAGCGGATCATTGAGAGTGCATCGCTAGCCGCAATTTTGTTCAAATCTTGCCATGAATAACTCCGCAGTTGCCATGAAGCACAACATTTTCGGAAAGGTTATCTCTGAGATTTAAAAAAAAAAAGTGATAAAAAAAAAGAGTAGTTTCTTGCTCTCGTAAGTGACTGGTTCTCTGTATGCAGGTGGTAAAGGTGACCGCCCGCTACAAGATGTGGGAGGCGGGCACCTTTGTGGGCGAGAGCATCCTCAACTTCCTCCTGGGCGCCATTAGCTTCCTGCCGGACAAATGGGCCGCCACTGTCGACTTCGATGGATCCACCTCCGACACTGTGGTTGCCACCAAAGGTAAGTCTGTAGATATTATTATGAGTAAACCTACATACCTACATAATGTACTTCAAATTTATTCGGGGGTGAGTGGGAGTCTCGCACGCACGCACACATGCACACACACACACACACACTCTTTCTATCTGTGAGAGAGAGAGTGTGTGTGTGTGTGTGTGTGTGTGTGTGTGTGTGTGTGTGTGTGTGTGTGTGTGTGTGTGCGCGTGAGCATGTTTTCTTGGGACACCACACGTAAACTACTACAGTATAGATAAAATGCATGTGTTTTCATGTTGACTTGCATGGAATGGCCGAATCATAAATTCCCTCCCCCACTCCTATCCCCACCTCAACTTTTTTCTGCTCACCCCCACGCCCTCCTCTTTTTGTCATGACCAGGTGAAATCATTTTGAACCTCCTCTATTATGGGCCCTATGGATCCGACACTGACTATTTCTTCGTGGACAGCGTAATCAACTTCCAGGCGCCAGAGGCGTTGCTCGAGTTGACCGTCACCAACCTGACCTCCCTCCTCGCCTACCAGAGAACCGGCTTTACTCTAGAAAACACAAGATACTATCCATTTAGTACATTCCTTCAGGTCAGTCAAACACCGTTTTTAATAAGTCCATTCCAGTGTGCTCACTTCCGGTTTAAGCAAAATAGCAGTGTGATTGCGTCATTAAATCTTGCTTTCAAACAATTTATAACTGAGAAAAATTAAAAGCTCAACCTTAATTCAAGGAATTTATTAAAAACCTAGTTAAGGAATAAGAACGAAACTTACTTCTAAATGTTTCTGCTCCAAGGCCTTTATCAATAGAACGACACAAGAATTATTTTAATTATAACTTTCGCAATAAAAACAACCACATTGAGAAGGAAAAGAAACGAAAAAATATGAACGAGTGAGCTAAAAGTCAGTTATTGATCGATTAAGTGGGGCGATCTTAAAATAGCGGGTAAGGACAATAAGAACTGAAGCTGGATCATAGGATAAGACAGTTGGTAGAGGAGTGAATTAAGGTAAGAAGAAAAGAGTTATGTGCAAAAGGAGGGGGTGGGGGTGGTATGAGGGACTCCCCCCCAAGAAAAACCTGAGCTACAAGCAGTCAGTACAGGCTGTAATATAGGTGAAGGGAGAAAGCAGCGGGTGAAGTTAGGAAGTCATACATAAAAGAGACAAGCTTGGTTTATCTCGACAATAAAGAAATAGATCTACGACTAGAAGTGGCCTAACTAGGCGCTACCACTAGCATATTATCATTATCAAGTCAAATGAGTACATGTTATGCATCATCATTATTATCATAATTATTATCATCATAATTATCATCATCATCGCCGACGTTGCTGTCATCACCACAGTCATCATTTATAACCTTGAAACGTAAAAATGTGTTCATACAGCCACCCTAATACTGATTTATAAATGAAAACATCACCATCACATTCGCCATCCTCCTCTTCCTCTTCAGTATCATCATCATCATTATCATCATCATCAGCCATTCTTGTTCACTCTTGTCACCAGCTGGAGAAAGTCGTTGGTTCAAACGGTGAAGGTGATACCCAAAACTTGGTCGATGTCATGAAATTCATCCTGAACAGTCCAACAGTAGAGTCGTCCTTCGGATGCTTTGGAATCGCCCTAGGAGGCAAGTAATTCACCAGTCATGGGTCTCTTTCACTTGTTGTTGCTGCTGGTGGTGGTCGTAGTGGTGGTGGTGGTGGTGGTGGTGTTTGTGTTGGTGTTATTCTTGACGTGGTCGCTGCTATTCAACCGTTTCATATTTCACTCACAGATTGTAATAATAGTTATGGCGGGATGGGATAACCGGGCGGAAGAGGCAAACAGCATATATATTGGAAGAATAGGCAAATTTAGAGTCGTAGATGGACTTTCAATGCAATTTTAGATTTTTTGCATACATACTGACAGTACAGCATTTTCGAATATGTGGATGAAGTCTTGTGCACTAATTCAACCGATACATATGTTGTGTGTGTTTTTTTTGTTTTTTTTTTAATTAAGTTTGTGAAGCGATCTGATTCCTTTATCGTAATTTTCACACTCACTCGACTGCGTGTATTGCCAGCTTTAAAGCCTGATTTCTCAAAATTGGGACTTTGGGGGTGACCCTATTAAAACTGCCATAACTCAGTCATTTTTGAAGACATTTCGAAAATTAAATAGCTTACAAACACTTTATTTCCATAATACTGTACTGCACTTATGCCTTGTTTTCCCATGCTGCCACAATATATATATATATTACATATACAGTTCGTATTTGAAACTGGGCTATTCATTCGAGCATTCGCATTGGTAGACATGTCCCGCCAACAAACTGTCGTGGACATTGCCTCGACTCCGACTTCCATATTTCATATAACTTACTAGATGTTCTTATATATATAGCCTACAGTATATGTCTTACATGTCAATTGTTCTTGTATCATTTTCTTCCATGTAGGCCTAATGTTCTGAGGGACAGTAAACTTTAAGGGTTTCATGGCAAAACGCATTATGCACCATTCGGGGGTTGTGGCAAAACAGACCAGATTCAAAGCATATTTTTATGTGAAAGGCGAAATTTAAGTCTTAAATAATATAGATCAAATGTCCTTCTATGGAATGGAAATATACATGTACACACTAAATACTCCTACTGCTACTTGAAGTATGTAGAATAAGCTAAAAATTCATATTGGTGGCTAACGCGTTTTGTCATGAAACCCTTCACTTGTAAACCAGCAATCTGCAAAGTTTCTAAGCTGTATGAAATGTTTTACTCTTGAAATTCGGAAAACCAGAGCGCCGATGTAACGCGTGCAACTGAATTCAAATGAGTGAAGTGTCTTGTCATGCCTCTCATCCCCTTTATACCCCGGAAAGGTCTGTCAACTTGTCTGGCCACAAAAGCGTCCATCGATAATTAGAAAGATGCAAGGCCTTGTGCATTATTCTGTACTGTCTGTGTCTTCACGTGTCAACACCAAAAGCGTGATCGTAAGGATATTCTCATTATATTATAGCAGTACACATGAAAGTAAGAGAACTATGTCAGCCAGTGAAAACGAATGTTTCAAATATCACCAACCAATCAGAATCCTCGAGAAGTTCTGTTCTGATTTTGCTTGTCGTTCGGAGGTTGTGTTCGTAATAAACCTGGAAGTAGGAGCTGCACAGCATGAGCCAATAGAGCCCATGTGGAGCGGCGTGGCCGAATGATTGCGACATTGGACCCAAGATCTAAAGGGCGTGGGTTCAATTCCCGACCACGGTCGTGTTGTAGATGCCTTGGGAAAGTAATTTCATACACATTTTTCTCAGTCCATCCGTCTGTAAAATGGGTATGTGGCTGTAGACAGTGACAAATATTGTCAGAGTGCTTGTGATCAGCACCTTCAAATAGCAGCGTTACTATATACTCACTAGGCAGTTGAGAAAGTCCTATAGTGATCTGGCCTACTAGGGTAATAATATGTGAAGTCCCTTGAGTGGGCATTCATTAACCCGGATACGAGACTTATAAACCGCATTATCATTATTATTACTGTATTATTATTATTATTATTATTATGTTTCAGATTGCATCAATCAATCATTGAATCAATCTATCAAAAATCCTCTTAGCCTTATAGTCCCTCAGAAGCAGTGTTCCCACTTCCTGATTTATTATATACGCAATCTCAACATCGTCCACAGGAGCTTCACAGGTGGAGCCACGCAACGTCAGTTACGTCAACCCCGCCCTTCGCTCCTCCTTCTTTGTGCTCAACTGTGCGCTGTTCTACCCTGGGAATGGTCTGGAAGACACTTACTACGTAGACCACGCCCTCGACTTCGCGGAGATGTTTGATCAGTTCAGCGAAGGAAAGTTCATGACCTATGCCGAGGAAGACCTTGCGGATTGGAAAGAAGAATTCTATGGAGAAAAATACGGACCTCTTATTGATACTAAGATCAGGGTACTGTTAATTCTTTCAGCTCGTTAGTAGGCCTACAGCCTAATGGTCTGATCCTATGATGGGGGGTTGCATATGCCATATATCCTTTCTGCCAATAAGCGTACGTAAATTCGGAGGGTTCTCTACTTTATGTACGAAATTTATTTGATATCCGGGCAGCATAGGCCCTAAAGAGAGTCTAGTGATTTTGCCCTTAAATCATGCATAAACCTAAATTTTAACTCAATACATGTAGTCTTTCTGACACTGGAACCGCGCATCTCTTTGACTTCCTTCATGCGCAACATCATAGGACGGTCCCGTGTATAACTTGGTTTAGGGTTATGGTTAATTCTGATTTGAAAAGAGAAAGCACACAGGAGAGATTTCCTGGACAATAAGTAGGCCCCTATGCGGATGCCTATGAATTTTCCCATGTTTGCTTTTTCTTCCTTAACTCCGCCCCTAACCCTAAACCAAGATCTACTCGGAAATGTCCTTATATATTGCCTACGAAATTTACAGGAGTTCAGGGTCAGTAAGAGTGCACAGCAATGCCATGTACAAGAAACGCAACTTTCTATTGGTCATTTCATGTTCATGATTAACGCAGTCCTTGGAAAAAGCAGTTCTCCCTTCCCCCATCCCCAACTCATTTTTCCACTCAAGACAAAAAAAAAACAAAAACACAGGGCTTCCATTTTACTGACTTTTCAATTCTCTCCACAGTATGACATCGACAACTTTTTATGGTGTCACAACTGTGTGGGCAGCGACTTCCGCCTGGACTGCCGCTACGGTGACCATCACCGAGGTCTGATGTTGTCTGGCTACATCAGCTCTGAGCGGGCCGCCCGTAGTCGCCGACGTCATGAGGAGAGCGACCACGACGCGCGGACGCCCTATATCAGGACCATGTCACAGCATGATTAGGCCAAGGATTGACCAAAACGAAACAAAACATCAATAGTGGTTGTCGCAAACTTCCAGCCGGATGAAAATAATGTTATGCATCCATGTGGGACCCATATGGGTTTGCCCCTCCCNCCCCCCCCCCATCGTATTGAGAATAAGCTAGCCTGTATGCTGTCTACTTCAAACCAAGTACAGTATGAAATTGTCCCACGGAATATATAACAAGAGGCCAGCTGTTTTTCATGAGAATTTTTTTTTCGTAATTTGGTCTCTGATAAAATATAATGCTAATTTCAGATAATATCTACTTGAGGTTTGCGACTTTCATCCTGATGTTGTTGACTACTGGGAACATGAGGCAACAATTTTTTCTATCATTATTGGTTAAATTCGCTCACATCTAATAATGTTTTGAAATTACAGTGAAAAGGCTTTTGCACCATGAAAGTTCATGTGAGAAAATATGTTCTGAGGATATGACATTGTAATGTGCTACAGAATCAGTAGTCTTATGACAAGTCTTACTATTAGTGCTGACAAGAAATGGCTATGACCAGCATAATCTTACAGTTTGTCTGATTTTCAAATAACGAAATATATGCCTTTCATACTTTCATAACGTATGGTGCACAGACAGGATCAAATGAAAAGAGAGAGGGGCAAAATAATAAGAACTTGACAACCACTGCACAATGGATTTGTATCAGAGACCACTGTTTATTATTCCATAAAATACATGCCAGACTGCATGTCACATTTGACCATATAAAGAATAAGAACCACAAATATGACACCACATTATGACAGCCAGATGCTTTTATAATACATCATGAACATGCAATAGCTTGACTATACTATTAAAATCATCAGTGAATGAATGAACTGTTGTGCACAGAATCAACATACATCCCATCTCTCCAGTAAGTACATCTAAATGACTTGTAGTTGTATGTTATTAAGCTTTTTGCCTCAGTTGACCACAACATTTCTTAAGTTGCTCTTCCAAGCTGAACCTGAATGCAGACTCAGAACCGGAACTACCTTGAAATTTGTGGTCAGAAAATGGTAAAAAAAAATTTTAAAATGATAATTGTTCCAAATATATCCAATGTTTTTAGAAGACTTAGAAAACTTCTCTTTATAAAAAAAAAAAAAAATTCTCCGCATGTTCACCTGGTAATGATGAAATGTCAACTGAAAAATTCTCCTGCCTAACTCCCAAATACATGCAAGCTACTACATACTGATGTCTCCAGTAGTTTTGGGCAACAGAATAAAATTTTAGTAATGATTCTTGTAACTTGTTTAAGAGCAGTCACACCAAAACACTCCATTCTAGTTTCAGATTTCGAAGTCTGCACACGTTTCTGTCATTGGAAGAGCAACAACTCATTGTCTTTTGTCCTCTAAAATAACTTTGTGTAGTGATGAATTTCTATCTTCGCTAATTTTTTTGCTAAAAGAAAATGTAATTCAGACTATTATTTGTGGGTGACAAAATTTCATTAGACTTTAGAAAGGATAAAAAAAAAAGGTCAAATCTTATCTTACCTACTGCTTTGAGATTTAAAGAAAAATGCAAAATACATGTGTTTTCTGTTGTGTTCTTAATGAATGTCTTTGTTTGTCTGTTCTACTTTAGATTCCTGAGCTTCTTTGGGTCATTTCAGATTTTAGAGCAAGGAGGAAATAAAAGCTGAAATCTAACATCATCATGCTGTACAACTTTGACAAATCACATTATTCCTCGCTATGCTGCATTCACATTATAAAAGTCTATTATGCAAGAAAATCTGCAATCTTACAAAATCAAATTTGCAAAAAATGAGGTCATCAACCCTTTCAAAAATTAGATCATTCCCTGTTGTTAAATGTATTAACTTGCTGACCCATGCAAAATTTCACAACTTCAGACTGAAGGGTCCCCCACCCCACCCTAACTGAAAAAGACAATGGTAAAGACTGAAAACAGAATTCTCTATGTTGGGATGGTTAATGGAGTAATTTTGGGACTCTTCTAGGCTTCTAATTCATAAATATATCTAATTTTCATTAAATGAGATTCCAACTAGTTTTGAAACATGACTATTTTGGGTTAAAAATTGCCCCATATCAGGAAATACCCTTACATGGAAATTCCTAATCTCTTCCAAGTCATGCAGGACACAGTGATACAGCACAGCTTCAAGTCAAGTTATATAATGGACTCAGAACATCAAGTGAGAGTCAATTTTTTGCTGAAAGGAAAACATTTCCTACAGCTGCCTCTGACCAGCTGATCCCCATCCCCTTAATCCCCTTAAATACCCCAACAGATATTTTAATCACATTAACACCCAAATCATTAAGTATGCCTAATAGCACAACTTTTATTTGAACAACAGCAAACATTTTTAAATTGAAATGTGCGTGTATTAACAATGATATACTTGCATCAAATAAAAACTGCAGTTCTTTCATTCCAGTAGCTGACCAGACTTTCCCTCCAACCTCCTATTCACATTCATATAAAATAAACTTCACATAAAAAACTCTTGCTCTTGCATGAAAATTCTGTTATGATGCATGCACTTACATAGCACAGCTTACTACTCTGCCTTCTGCAAGTGATGCCACAGGAGGTAGAACACATTGAACTAAATAAGAAGTGCATATTCTTTCACTCCAGCAAATGGCCAATTTCTTTTCCATCCTTCCTGATACATTCATGTAAAATATGCTTTACATAAAACACCTGAATGAAAATTCTGCTGTAATGCGCCTACACAGCACAGCTCAAAGCGTCCCTCAAACGAATCAATCTATTTTCTCCAGTGACATTGCAGCTTTCAGATTACAGTGGAAATCGGGTAACACATACTGTATCCTTGGGGCCAAGCTTCTGAATGTATGTTATCAGAAATTTTGTATTATCTAGCGTGTTATTTATATGGAACAAAACACCAAGGACTTTTCAATGGCAGTGTGTTAAGCAAGGGAGTGCACTGAGCAATGGTTGTGTTAACAGTTTTCCACTGTACTATACAATAAATGAAGAAAAATGAAAACACACTCAGTTTGCCAATTAATCTGAGACTAAGTCAGGGTCAAGCATAATGCCAAACTGATTTAATAAAAAGTGATTGGGTAATGAAAGGGCAATTTTCTAACATGATACAACAAAGCAGAGCATGTTGTAAACAGGGAACTGCAAAGAGGTCATGCTGACATATATGCAAAAATATCTCTTATAAACAGTAGCAGTAATCAAATCATCCATAAACCTTCATGGCTTTTGCTTTAGATGAGTGTGAAAGATTCCCGTGAGTTGTTTGGTGTTATCCATAAAGTCGTAACATCCAAGATATCTTTTAAAAAAAAACAACCGTGAGTTGGTAAGTCTGCAAGACACTTGACATTTGTATGCAGAAATACAATAGTGATGAACTGGCTAAACTGTAAAGATGAAATTTAGATTGTAGAACAGTGACATACAGATATTAGAAAAATGGAATCAAAACTGGTCAACTGCAAAACACATTTATCACAAAGCTACTCTCCCATTCTTCATATTTCATTGACTATTGCAGTAGGAGTTGGCAAATCAAGGAACAAGACTTTCCCAAAAATATAAATATGGCAATGGCAGCATATCTATTGCAACTACAAAAACTATAATAGCCCAAATTTTTTCATGGTTTCCTGAAAGCTTCTCAAGAACGATAAATCTGCTCGCAAAATTATGCTCAAACGTGCTTTTAAGAAAATTCACATTAAAAAAAATTTTAATATTAACCATTGTTTGTATCAGCCACGACTGATCTATATTATTTGTATTACTTTCGAGTTTTAAAACTATTTGAGTATAGCATTAGTTTTGCAAGCAGACCATAAAGAAATTTCCATATGCAGCATTTTTAAAATGTCAAATTAAAATACTGCAGTTATTACATGAGCCATGCTTTGAAAACCCTCTGATATCTCCAAGATCTTTAATCAACAAGAATGACCATTCATGTCATTATAATCAAAATGCCAGAGCTAAACCAGTTCGCAGCTACAATTAGCCTGATCTATTCAAGTAAAAATCTGACATATTTCATTTACTTTGACATTTAAGTCAAATACTATGAACATGTGATTTAATTAGACTATTCTGCCGTTTTATGATAAAAGGACGAAAGCACCAAAGTAGGTCAAATTGAGTTATTTATAGTTTTGGACTCCCCAGAAGATAACACACATTTCTATCTGGGTCCCATCATGATATCTCAATAAATAACGAAGTTAGGGAACCTTAAAGGACACTAAGAGCCAGTGTTAATTATAAACAATTATAAAGGCAAGTCCTTAAAGTTTAAAAAACATTTTTGCGATTTTCTCAAAACTTTCCCGATGGCGCTTTCTTCCTTTTGTCATAAAACGGCCGTATTAGAGGTAATTACCCTAACTGCAATACAAATGATATTAGTTTTAGCACACTCAGATGCTTATGTTGTGGTTATCACAGTATAGGCACAGCCAGAGTCAGGTTTCTGTGGCATCAACAAGAAATGATCTTTTCAGAAAATGACGTTCAGCTCCAAGTATATCATCCGTGTTGTCTTGCAATATGACTTGCTACATGCTACTCAATGATCTTAAATGTTAAGTTTCTAACTACAGACTTTATCCTCCCATAAGCCTCCCAAGGCTGTCCAAAGTGGGAATGTCATTCTCATTCTGTTTTTCTTTTCTCTGCAAGATATCACCACTTACACATTAAAACTTCTAATTCTTGTTGTAATGGACTGGTCCCATGTCCTCTGTTTTCTACTACATATGTCCTACAGCCAGCCAAATTGAGGATCAAGTTGCTTTTTGATTGAATTAAGTTACTGGTATTATAATGAAAGCCTAATATGTGTACATTTATAAGATGAAAACATTTTTGAGCCACCATTATTCTGGCCCAAGTTACAGTTGTTTGAAGTGGCAATGTTAAATATTTTGAGAAAATCGTGACTGAAGACCAAGTTTCCACTACAGTAATCATTTAATCTACCTTAGCAACACTAAGAATTATCTACTGTGTGAATTAGTAATCCTTTGCCCACAAAATTAACATTTTTGTGTATGGAAATTATTTTTTACAGTATCTAATTTCCACAGTAAACAAAAATTTTATACCAGTTACCCCAATTCACCTCAGTTCCTTATATTATCTGATGATATAAGCCTTATTTTGACGGGCTGCAAAACATTTAGATTTAGATATCATGTGTGTTACTCACAAACACAGATACTCCAGAACCCCAAATCATAGATTAATTCCATAAAATCTGAGTGTGTGTGATTTCTTTGTAGGTCAGGATATCATAATGTCTTTCAAACATCTCCCAAGCCCTCTGATGTGAGAACCTAAGTCTGTACTATCCTATGATCCTACTTCTAAAAACCTAAATCGAATTTTGGTCCCAAGTAATGTGATGAGATGTAAAAAAAGCATCTTTTCACCATAAATTCTTACTTGTGTGACTTTGCTCTGACATAATGGCAGTAAGACAGTGGGGAAATGGGGAGAAGGAAGGGCACTGGGTACGTCAATTACCACTCATGCATACTACATGAATGCATAATACACCTTATCTTTGACTCCAAAACCACATTCAGGTGGTTATTGAACATGTTTACACTGTTTTTGTATCTGACACAATCAGAGTATCTGACTCAATTGTGACAAAAGTTAATAATGCAAATACAATGACAACATACAGATTTAAACCTATGATTGAGCACAGACTTCTACCAAAGACCTAAATAATATCTCACTCCTTTTGGCTGTCTTGCAACCACAACAGAACTGCATGAACTCAAACAAATCCTACAGATTCAGTCTGTAAATGTAATTTCCAGTGAGATGCTCAGAAGAACATGTAAAATTTGATATGATGAAACTAAGGGACATGAAACTGAAGATTACAAAGAGATAAGGGTTTTTCCTAAATGCAGCCAATGAAATGCTGGGAAGTATACTGTATAAGCCTTGGGACAACCGCCTAAGCTAAATACTACACTCTGCAATGTAGTACACATTCGTACATCTCTGCTATTAGTCTAAATCTATGCAAGTTAATGTAATCACAGTCATTTTTCATGTTTCAAAGAACTGGTGTGCACTCACAATTCATTGCTGAAGTAATGCTACATACCCAAGTTGCACAAATTTTTTTCTTTTAATACAGAAGTTGAATACAGTTGATCATGGATAATTCAGTCTTCTTCAACTCAAGACCACCTCATCTTATTTGAATTTGCTGAAGCACTGGTGTAGAGAAATAAATCTAAGCCTGATATGGTATGTTTGAAGGAATCATGATTTCGACTAACATTTGTTCAAGGTGCTCATGCTCAACTGTAAATGCATTGAACTATTTGAAAAAAAAAAAATGAAGGGATTTTTAAGATAACATTTCAAGATTTCTTCATGATCTTACAGTGAATCTTTGCTGTTACTAAAACCATTATCTTCAGCCTGTCATCTCATACTTATGATTACATCATATATCTTACAGCCTGTCAAAGTGAAGCTTATGAAGCAACTGAGATGTCGGGTTCTAATATAAAGATGGATGGGCCCATCCGATATCGAATTTTTGTTTCTTGCAGATATCAAGATTAAAATCATTACTCTACAAAAAACACTGCTTTTATAGGCAAGTGGTCAGTAACTGTGGATAGCTCTGAGTTTCTGCGAGACATATTAGATGAATTATACAGAAATATAAAACTGTTCTTGTAGTGCAATCCTCTCAGAGTATTTTTCCATGGCTTGGAATGATCCCTTTCCTTTTGAAACAACTACATCTCAGGCAAGAACAAGGTCATGCCAAAGATCTCTTTTTCACTGCTGAAAGTCCACTCATAAAGCTTTCAAGTCATACCAATAACTTGAGTTAGCTAAAATGCAACTTTTAGCATCATTCTGATTGGCTGCAAGACATATGGTACTATCAGACTGTCTCGAATCACACTGTTTCTGCCACCCTCACCCAGTGGAACAAGGGTTCTGATGTCCTTCATACCACAAAGAACCACTAGCAGTATTGCCTGCTTTTTTCCTGCACATGGCCCACATGTTCCTAAAAAACATTTTTTTTTCAATATTGTTTTCTTAATACTCTAATCTAGAAATGTATCCCTCTTCAGAGGATAGTAAGTAGAAGAGCTGCAGACTTCCATTTTCCAAAGATTCTTGGTTTTACCAACACATTCATAAACAACAAATAATGTTTTTCATATTACAGGGCTTGGGTTGAGAATCATAAATGCCTCTTCAGTCAGCAGGAATAGTCTTAAAACCTGTCCAACGGGCAAAATATTCAGAAAAAAACATGAACTCTGAATTGCCAGAATAGCCATTGAATGTACTCTTTATCTGGAAAGCCCCCTAGACAAGGGCATAGAATCTGTGAAATATCACATGATCACAGCTGTCATCCATTGAAAGAGTTTCCAGCATCTTTGAAAGAGTGGCTGACATTTCTATAAGAGCTGCCACTATCTTTAAAGGAGCTGCCGAAATCTCTGAACGAATTGGTGACATCATGGTTCACTGTCTCTTGATGTTCCTTAAGCAACATCTGAATAATCTTCCCAGGTTCATCCCCACTTCGCAAAATCACTTTCGTTCTCTCACATTTTTTACATGGGGTGTCCTTCTTAGGTGCAGTCTGGGGTAACTTAAATTCTGAATGGTATATCTTTGCGTAAACCCACATAGAGGCCGGAGTAATCCCATGGGCCTGGCACTGTTCCTTGTAGAGAGAATACATTTTAGACATTGTTAATTCAGAGCTCATATTCTGATTGGATTTGGCTGGCTTGGCTTGAGTGTTTGTTGGCTTGGGCAGAGAACTAATGTGAGCTCTGATCCCATCCTCTACTTCAATGGGAGTTCTATTCTGTGGTGGACCTTTCTTCCCTCGACGATCTGGCGTAGCGAGAGCAGTCATGGGCACAGCTTTGTGCCTCAGAGCATAATCTAGTCTTTTGTTGGTAATTCCTAATGTGGAAAGAAACACAGGTTTACACACTCTGATTTTCTTGCTGGTTAGGTAAAATATCCTCGACGAAGATCTTCTAGAACTGATGCTACCATCTTCCTGTTTGGCAGGACCAGGATCTTCTGGTTTTGGTGGATTACTATCTTCTGGTTTAAGTGAACTACCATCTTCTGATTTAACAGAACTACCATCTTTCCGTTTTCTCCTCCGCTTTCTCCCCTTAACATCTACCACTGTTACTGATGACACAATGAATTGTGTCTGATTGTTCCAGTCTGCAAGT
Organism: Ellobium chinense; assembly: GCA_033807755.1. NCBI lineage: Eukaryota > Metazoa > Mollusca > Gastropoda > Ellobiida > Ellobiidae > Ellobium > Ellobium chinense. Next base: position 91,514 of record JAWQUT010000091.1, on the reverse strand, counting down.
GCGTGATATTGGTCAAATATGAGTTTCCTGACATCAAAGGAAACTTTGGTGGAACAGTGAAGTCTGCATTTACAGTCGATATGCTGGTACTCCTTTTTCTTTATCACTTTTCCTTTTCGTGTCACATATTCCTCTCCTGCATTTCGACGCCTTTTCAGCTCTTGTCTAGAGATGCCAGAGCCAGCAGGTTTGCGCTTTCTCACTTTTTTGGCCTTTGTCTCTGCTCTGTTCTCATGTTCAGCTTTCAGGCGCATTACTGGCAATTCTTGATAAAGAAACCCTAGGAAAAAAAATGTTAAAATATATAAAAAAGAAATGTGGGCTGTCTTTTTTAGCTACACTGGGATATTACTTATGAGGAAACAGTGGGACATACTGCACAACAGAACTTGTTTCATAAGATGTTTGATAATTTCTCAGCAGTTTACATTAATACTAGTGTAAGTTAATGTTAAATGGAAACCATCATCATCATATAAACAGAGCCTGTCACCCTGTTACCTGTGATTGGAGTCCCACTGCACTGTTCACTTACACTACAAATCTCTTTAGTAGGCCTGCTTCCATCTCTTCCATCAGATCTAATCCCAGCAAAATCAATTACCATAAAGCCCATCATGACCTGTGCATGTATGTTATCACCAGCAAGGCAGGCAGAACTACATAGGGTTACACACTAGACTACATGCATATGACTGATGGGAGCAGTTAAAAAAAACAAAAACATCCCTCTTGCAATGGAACTGAGGAAACGCTGTACACATAGACAACATCAGCAACCCAACCAAATGAAATCCCAACTCTGACCACACCTCCTTCTTTCACTAGACATCTACACAAGTATTAGAACTACCTGTATCAGGTGTTGCTGTTGCAGGAATGGCACCTGTTCCACTGACTGAGCTTGTTCCAGCTGATGGATTGCCCATTCCTGTTGAAGCCACTGTTCCTGATACAGTGCTTGAACCACTCATATCACTTGTCCCAATCACATTGCCTGCTCTGGTCTCTGTATCTATTCCTGAGGCTGTGCCTATCCCTGTCACGGTGACGGGGGAAAGCGCAGGCACCATCGCTGAGCCTCCACTTGCTGTTGCAAGGTGGTGGTGGTGATGATGATGGTGATGATGATATGGAATGCCATTGGGATTCGGCGGTGCAGAATTAAGACAATAATCTGGCATGCCGTACATGAAGTTGAAAGACATTTTGCTTGCTCGGTTTTTTTTTTCAATTCGAATCTCCACACCGATTATAGCATGCAATCCTAAGAGAATAAAAGACAGCGAAAGGCCTTAGATGTCTCTAACTTTGGAGACTGCTGTTATGTCGACTTCCTGTTTTTCAAGGGAAACTACTCCTATTGGTCGCCTAAATTTCTAAACGAATAATAAAAGATCATAGTTGAGGGAATGCAGCGGAGTCCTAGAAAGGTCTGCTTTATTAAGTGAAACGAGAATCTTTTTATATTAACAAGACATGTACCTTTTTCCATTTTCCCCACATCTTCCTCTCCACATATTCATTTGGTCAAGCCTAAATTGATGATACATGCTAATTCGTAGAGGACTCTGTCAGAGACAGAGTCTCTGTGAATTTCACCTAAGTCATAACCAGCAAACAAAATGCATGAGAGATAAACACTGATCGGCCAGCCTCTGTGTTTTCTCACTCATCCCATTCTCACATTTGGCATATACATGCACACACTGTCACAACTGTGCAATTACTCAGTCGCCACTTTTTTCCCTTTGCCTTTCCACCGAGTTTTGTTACTCTCCCCATTTCTTTCGCGATGGCCAGTTTAAGTACCTGAAAATTGTAGTAGAGGAGAGTGGGTTGACCCTCCCAAGTTTTTGGTTAGCAATGCATCTTTGACAATAGATTGTTCTTCCTTCAATTACAAGACGATATTTAATTCAGAACTTGATGGCGATTATATTGAAGCATCTTTATGACGAACAAGATAAAAATCACGTGATCTCCATCTCAAAATGGCTGAAGGGGAGTGTACCTACTAAACCTGGTCGAACACAATTCACGCCTTGTTGTTGTTCTGATTTTGAGATGCGAAGATGCACTTTTCCATTCCCGATACAGAAGAAGTAAAGGAGGGTGCGGCCTCTTATACAGTAAGTCAGATTCCATGTCGTCAGGAATACGGAAACGAGCTCAGGAAGGATTGTTGTGAAGAAAATGGGACATTGACTGACACTCCCTCCTAACAAAAACACGGACTTCATTACCTACACTAGACTAGACTAGATATGGTCGTAAATCTGAGTCACACAACTACCCTTCACACAGTTTACTTCTTTTCTACTCATACATGAGTAGATCTAGACCAGATGAGAGTCAAGCTGAACATCTCAGTTGAAAATTTTATAATATTTAGTCAAGACTAGACTGACTGATTTAAAACTAAGTTACACTATACTATACGTCTAATTACAGGTCTTTGGCAGTTTGGCAATAGGGCAATGACAGCACTAATCCAATGGTTAGTTTCAGAATTGATCAGATATAGCTATACAAATAAGACAGACACTGAGGGCCTGAGAAGTGGAAAGATTTCCGCATGCAACTCAACATACTAAAGAGGGATTATTTTGATGGGGGTGGTATAAAAAAAGTGGGGCATGGTTTTTTGTGGGGGAAATAAAGAAAGAAAGAAAGGAAAATGGCGAGTAAGTTTGCTTCTTCAATATTGCGTGCTTGCGGTTTTTCATGTTATGGCATATGGTCATTATGACATAATGATACACATTTGAAATGGTCTGTGAATATCTGAAAGAGAAAAACACCATACATAATATTAGTA
>JAWQUT010000091.1:68406-87257 GCA_033807755.1 Ellobium chinense | reverse complement strand
ATGAAAGCAATGTAAACTTCAAAATTACAACGAAGGTTTATAAATGTCGAGTGGAGAGATAAGGGAGATAACTGCATTGTTTTTGACATGTTAGCCAGTCCAATGTTGGTAAATTACTTATTTCCCTTGTTCGACATGGTATTTTCGTTATACCGCCATTCTCGTTATACCGCCATTTTTCTGTTTGCCCCTTACTTGGCGGTATAACGAGGTTTCAGTGTACTTCTGTGCAATGTCCTGAAAAAAAAAACTGCTGGAGCTTCTAATAAAATTTAATTAAATATATTTCGTTGTTAGGTAGACTACAATTCCTTAGTTTTCCTTCTGTTTTTTTTTGATACAATCTGATCTATTCGTTTATTCCTCCTTCCTTCTTCATCCTTTCTAGCTTATGGTTTAGAAATCAGCTGCTGATGACTGGTATCGATATTGCTTATTATACTCAAAGTTATCGAAAGTAATCAGGACCACACTTTCACACTAGTGCCATCATATGTGGATATTTTATGTAAATATCTTTACCAGCTAGGCTGCTGTGTGTGATAAGAGAAGAGCTTCTTGATGTAAATATCAGAAGTTTTGCTGTAACTACTTTTTGAGGTCGTTATGCTCATGTGATCAACGTTTTTGTGAGTCATGCCCCCGAATTTCCCAGACTCCTTGCACCAACCCAAGTGGACACACATGCTCAGTGCATTGAAAACAGTCAACATATATATCATGAAAGTGAGACAACAGTGACATGTAATTATCCATAATATGATGCTTAGATTTAACAATCTCATCCCTAACCCTAACCCTTATGCCCCGGATATCTTCACCTTAACGCTCATTAAGACAAGATTATCAGTCAAGGCAGGTCCTTAACCCTAATGCCCTTCAAGAGAGGATATAATTGTGTATGAATACATTTGTATCAAAGCAAGCAGATCAGTATGGTGATGAGGTGTCCCACCCAATTAACACCAGGTGCACCTACAAAAGTAATGCCACGGGTAAAAATTAACCATTTTGGTCCCACTTGAAGCCCAGTAGGATTAGCCCTCAGCAAGGCTTTATTTACTTCATCATTGAATGTCCTTGCCAATAACAGTGACGAGGTTTTGTTTACAGAGAGAAGAGTTGTATTCCTTACTGCTTGTGAGTTTCATTGGTTTCAAGAAGCCAAGTTTTATGAGATAATGGCACCTTGTTATATTTGTAATGTGGTAGAAAGACTGAACGATGTTCACAGTTAAGCTGCTAATTTGCCTCACTGTATTGATAGTAAATTACTTCATGATGTATATTTCCCATTATCACATCATTTTCACCAACATTATGCTGCACTCTTATTACAGTGGGGATAATAGGCAGGCAGTATCAAGAGTTTGTGTAGAATTTTTTTAAGCTTATAATGAAACCATGTCAGTAATCTCATAACACTCTAGATCTGCAGGACGTAACAAGTAGTTATGTAGAGATCACGAAATCTTCACATGTGTAAATCAATTCATTTATTACACAGTGCTTAATTTGTATAACCACAATATGATAAGGTCGTTGAAGACATGGTTCATTATTAAAGGTATTGTAGTTGGAAGTGATTTTGCAGTGAAAAGGAATAATTTCCCTCTAAACTCTTCTTTGCTACTTTGCAGGAAGTTTTCTTTGATTTGAAACACTTTGTTCTTACTATTGCCTCTTTTCAGATATACAACATCTTCATCAATGGAGTTTTCCATTGCAAGGCAAGATACAAACAGCTGAGACAGTTTCATGATGAGGTGAGCTGCTGGAATGCATTCACCACAATATCCTTGTCCAGTGACTCATCCAGGTTCAGGAGAACATATGGGCTGTGGATCCTTTGATTCATGCATCAAGTGGAAAACACAAAAATCAATAACAGATGCTGGCCCATCGTTTTTGTTCAGAGGAATTAAAAAACATGCTCTCCACTTAAGTTCCCCTTATACTCTGATAATCTGATTATTCAACCATCAAATTTCTGAGTGCTCACTTTTTTGGTTTTATATTTCCTTAAACTTAAACATGTGTTTAATGTTAGTACAACAGTCTCTTGACTGGATATGTTGTTGGTGGTTTTGGTTTTTTTTTTCATTTATTAAGCTAGCTTAAGTCCCCAGTATTTGGGTGAAGAAATATTCCTGTAAATTTGTGCTAGGGTGTTTATTAAGAAGTTGTTACTTATAGTGTTGAAGCCATACCATTTTCTACATCTTTTTCTCTTTTTTTTTTGTACACCACAATAACTGACCATTCTGAAAAAAGAAAAAAAATCTCTCAGCTTGGCTAATCTAGGCCAACCAAGGCCTCTTTATGGCTAAAATAGGCCAGCAGCCACCTGCTTTTGAATTTACTTTGCAGCTCTATTCTTCAGTCACAGCACGAACTTACCAATAATTATAAACAGCATTACTGTGTCATTCACATTTTCGAGCCTTATTCAGAAGCCATGACAAGTATGGGATTGTTTGTCCTTGCTAGCTGATTTGGAAAGATGAATTACCAATTAAGAACCATATGTTTTTCTTATCCACAGATCAGAAAAGAGTTTGGGTCAGTGGTCCTGCCTGAATTTCCCAAGAAGAAGCTTCTTGCTTTGTCCCCACAAGAGATCGAACAGAGGAGAATCATGCTGGAGCGGTACATTCAGCTTGGTGAGCAAGAAACACATCTAGACTTAAGTCTGCAGCCACTCAAAATAAACTAGTTGCTGAGATCTGGCTTCTTTCTCTCTACAAATGCAGCATGCTATGTTTGAAAAATGAATGGAAGTGAAATGAAACTATGTAGACTTGGTTGGCATACAAATACAATAAGTTAACTTGCACAAGTTTACTCATTTCATAGTGTCAAATGAATTGCAAACATCTAACATTGATTGTGCTAGTAAATGACTTTTATGGAATTTGTTTCATTCAAAGCATAGATAGTTATATGGTATTTAATTTTAATCAGTGGTAAAAAATGGTAACATGCATTATATTCAGAATGCTCAACCACATGTTCATGTAATAAACATCCATGTTTTCTAAAGAGTACTGTATAGGCATCAGCTAAACGAACTACAGCTTAGAGCCTCATAATCTGCAAAGACCTCACAAAATATTAGAACTGATAATATATGCAGTCCTTTAAAAGAAATTTGTATGCTTCACTTTTTATCATTTTTCATTGTGATAGCCCAAGGCCCTGTTTTGGTAAGCACCGTTAGTCTCCTGTGTAAATTGTTAGCTATAATACAATAATGTGGATGGTTCAAGTTAATTGGACATTTTTCTTCAGTTACGCAGAGAAGTTAATATTAATTTTGTTGCCACCAAACAAAGGATTACAGTTTATCTCATCAGTGTAACATGAAATGATATGACAATCTTAAACAATCTCATCACATATTTATCATTAAGGTAATTTTGTAATTTCAGTGAGCCAGGACCCACAGATTAGCAACAGCGATTTATTCAACACTTTCCTACTAACAGCGCAGCAGGTGATTATTACTTTTTGTATACTTTATTTGGCTTTGTTTGTTGCAGTGAGTACTTCCAAATCCTTAAGTTGTCATTTGTTAGGTTTCATTGATAATGTTTATTGTGTGGTTCAGACTGTTAGTGTGCTTCTATCTATTTTCCCTCAGAGTCATTTAGATGATAGATTACAATTTTACCAGTCATATGACTTATTCAGAATTGGGACATGCCCACTCACTAGTTGCCCTACCTTTGCCATGCCTAACTAATGAGGCATCACACTCTTCTGAATCTGTAGCAGAGCTCAGGGTAGCTGGTTTGTTGGAGCCAGCTAGTCACCAGAGCCATGTCAGTGGCAACAGGCAGCACTGGGCAGAGGTGTGTCCTCTCATGAAAGTGCAGTTGGCTTAGCTGTGAGAGATTCAGTCATTAGCAAGAGCAACCATTTAAAGAGCAACCATTTCTTGAATGGTATTATCATGCCTGAACACCGTCAGGGCATACATGACAACAGGCTAGCAACAAAGCTTGATGCAATGTCCAACTTACCTCTTGAGCTCTGATCAAGGGAAGCAACTTTTGTTTTAGCAACTGGGCGTTACACGAACTTAAACAAAGAAGAATTATCTTTTCAAATGTACAATGCTCTAAATAGAAACCTAAGTTGGCCCCACATCAGCAATAATGGTGACATAACAGCTTTGAAGGACACTGACATTATATGAGTGAGTCTCCTTAACTATAATTATAACTATTATTTTCATTCTGATTATTAATGTTGCAGGAATCCCAAATGGAGGAACCTGAGCGAGTCTCACTTGATGCATTCCTTATGAATGGACACAAGATCACCATCAACCTGATGTCCACTGATCAAACAGAAGATGTCCTGGAGGTAAGGGCTACCTATAGTGATAATGATGATCATTATGGTGGTTGTGGTGATGTTTCTGGTAGTGTTGGTGGCTGTGAGGGTGGAAGTGGTGGCAGTGATGATTATGGTTAGGTTTTAAAATTTCACTGGAGGTAAAGTCTGGTTTTGTTTCTTCAGTCTTCACATTTCCAGCCTGAAAAAGTAATTTCTTTCAATCTTGTGGTAAAAATTATGTATGAAACAAATATACATTTGCCATAAACAGTAAATGTTTGCTAATGTTTCTCCACAGGCTGTGGCACAGCAGATAGAGATCCCTGATGACTTTGTGCACTACTTTGGACTTTTTCTGGTCAAAAAGGAGGAGGAGGGGGATAACTCAAGTATGTTATGAAAACATTGGGAGAGAAAGAATAGAAAAATAGACTCAGACACTGCATAATCTACAGTCTTTATTTTGAGAATGATTCAAAGTCAACTCTGACTGAATTGCATTCAGCTTATCACAGTTTTTTTAATTTCTGTCACATTGCAACATGTTTCAGAGAGCAGTCCATTTATAGGATCAAAGCAAAAACTGCTTTGCAGGGTTTTACATGGCCCTTTTTAATAATGATTCAGAAATTAAGGCTACATTGAATGACTTGGATTGGGTCTTCTGATGACAGCTATATATGTTAGAAAGACAAGTGCTGAGAGTGTAGTGCGCTGATCTTATTATATCATAAGCCTTTGAAAGAGCTGTTATTTTATGTCACAGGTCTGATCTGCAAATGCTGCATATTAACTTGCTATGACTGTCCTGATGGTTTTCACGCAAAGTCTAAATATTTCCCATATTCTTATAACGATCTGATAATTTTTAATAGTCACTCATAACCCAAGTTTGAAAATTCTGTTAATGGGAAGATTTTACCAGATTATTTTTGCAGTTCTACCAAATGGAGATCATAGCTTCATTCTCTTACTTCGCTCCCAATTTCTTTTTGCTAGTTGTGCGGAGACTTCAAGAATTTGAGTCCCCCTACCTTTCTCTGAAGGCAGCAAACAAGAATGGTGTTCACAGAATAGTGCTTAGAAAAGGGTAAGATCTTATACTTTTCTTATTCAAATTCTGATGTGTCTCAGAAATTTTAACAATATTAACAGTAACAGTTGGGTTCAGATAACATTCAGTTGTATATGAGCAATTGTAATAAGTTCTTAATACACTCATCCAAACCACTCTGCCATCATTCACACACTCCCATATCTTATATCAGTCGTCTTCTTTTTTTCTCTCTCTCTCATGTTTCTTTTTTTTAAATCCCTGTCACAGATATTGGGATCCAGCGTATGATGATGATTTACTGGAGAACAAAATCACAATGAATCTTTTGTATGTGCAAGCAAACAGTGATATTGAGAGACAGTGGGTCCTCGCAACCAAGGAGCAGCTTAATCATTTGGCCAACCTTAGAAAGAAAGGCTCCAAGAGAGAGGTAGGTTGTCCTATCTGCACTGCATTATACAGTCCACTCAGCTTATTTGTAACCACTTAATGACAACTTCCTCTTAAATACAATCATTTGCAGATACTGGTATTCTAGAAATCAGTCACTGAGTAATCAAAAAGCCTTTTGTCACAATTTTTCCTTGCTGTCAAGGAATTTTTAGAAATATAAGAAGTGGTTGTGTGACACTGTCTAAGCAAGAGCGCATTCTATAATAGTCAATTAGTCAGCCCACGGGCTGCAATTGACTTGACAATATTGAAGATATTCCAATTAATGCTGTCTTCTCCATGACTGTGAACAGCAAAGAATCAACATATGTCTTGCAGCCAGTCAAAATGGGGCTTATGTCACATAAACTAGGAACTAAGGTACCAGGCTCTGTGATGGTGAATAGTGCAGTCTGATATCAAGTTTTTGTTTGTTGCGAAAGCCAAGAGTAAAATCATTGCTATACACTAAAACATAGATTTAGTCGTCAACTGATCAGTAATGTTAATTGTAGCTAAATTTGAGTTTTTGTGAGGGATATTAGATGAATAACATAGTATAAGTTTTTCTTCAACTGCAAATTTTCTCAAAATTTTTTCACTGCATGGGGTTACCCTCTGCCTCTATAAATAATTATGTCTTGGTCTAAAATAATGCCAGGTAAAAAATTTGCCCGCCCAGTGAAAGTACAAACATAAGCCTTTGATGTCATGCCAATGACTTAATTTATCCAAAAAGTAACTCAAGCTTCATTTTGAAAAGCTGCAAGATATATTTTATGGTGCCCATCACTGTTCAGGTTTTCTATCCCTCCAAGCAATCTGTTATTGTCTGATCTTTCTTCCATAGTTTCTTCGGATGGCCCGTACCCTTAAATACTATGGATATATGCAGTTCAAGCCTTGCCTAACAGATTATCCAGAGCCCAACACAAGAGTCATCGTATCAGCGGGTCAGAAAGAGCTCAACTTTAGGGTGCAAGTACAGGTATGTTTGGTGATTAGCTTTATTAGTTTTAGGGTGACTTGTGATGTTTTTGGTTCATAATGTTTTGCTGGTTTTACATAATTTGCTTCATGTCATTTTTATGATGGTGATGGCATCGGTTGCCACAAAGGTGATTGTGGTGATGGTGGTGGTGGTGGTGGTGGTGGTGATAGTGATGTCAGAAGAAGAGAGAATGATGAAAAGAAAAAATAGGAGCTCTTCAGTGAGAATATCAAACCTGCCTGCTGTCCATATTGTCTGAGGGATTTTTGGCAAATTAGACCTTCAGAATCTAGGGGGGCATGTTGGTGCCAGCAATGGGATAGATTATCAGGTATTTTGCCGTTAGTCCTCAAACTGGAGTAATAATAACTTGTGAATTCCATCCCACCTTCCTGATGTGCTCATAGACTTACTGTACTTTGATGGATGTTAAAGGCATGGCCAACTAGCTGAATTGGGTACAGATTTGGTGTGTTTGTGTACTTATGTTTGTTTGTTTGTTAGTGAAGATGTTCAGTTGTGTTTGAGAATATGCACATGTGGCCGTGAAGCGCCAAGAGCTTGTAAGGGATGAAGCATTTTATAAATTCCCTTTATTATTGTTATTGTTATCAATATTATCATTATTATTATTTGTTGGCCAGTATGAAGTATTAACTCAAATTTCTCTCAGTTCAGTGAAAACAAAATAACAAGAGTAGAAAAAATTTACAGACATAATAATATTGTTATGTGTTATGTTTTTTTTTTCAATAACATTGATGATGTTGATGTATATTCAGAAGAGGTATATTAGTCCATCAGAATGTCAGTCAAATGTCACAACACACATTATATGCCTTTTTTTTTAATGTTCTATTTAGGTTTGCTTCTTTATTGTTTTTTGCAGGGTACAATCAAAGAAGGCAGTTTCAAAATCACACGCATGCGATGCTGGAGAATCACAACTATTGTAAGAATTTCACCTCCCATGAGCTGCAAAGTTTTATGCTCATATTACAAGCTGGTTTCATTTTGATAGAAAACACAAGGAATGTGGCAGATAACCTGAAAATGTACAGATATTAATTACTTATTTCATGCAGATCAGTGAATAAGTTCATTATTGAAAATGTTTGAAATGGCTGATACTTTGGTACAAATTTTCACATTTCTGTGTGTTTTAATTTTTTAACTGAGACATTGATTATCATTGCATGTGACATCTAATCATGAAAGAAAAAGAAGTGCTAACTTCTTTTTTATTTATGACATACATGTATGTCTTAACCTTTTGGTCCAAACAGTGCTGGGGCATATATGTACATCCCAGAAATAGCATTTACATGTCATATCTGATGTACATGTATATCTTATTTCCTTCGCAATAAATTATTCCTGTAGTCAGTGGGGCAGTATAGTTGTAATCATGCTGAAGTGCCATAAAACCCTAAGCCAAACAAGCCCATTCACTGTTTAATAATTTACCTATGAATAGAGTTTGGCAAGTTCACCAAAACAGTCAGTTCAGATTTAGTTCAGTTCATTAGAGACAAAAGATCAAGTTTAACCCAGTTCTATATCTAAGTAGTTTTCAGAGCAGACCAGTTCCTCTGGATTTTAGAAATCAGCATTTGGTTCTGGTTTTCACAGTTGATGTGAACTCATCTGAAATTTAAGTACAAAATTCAAGTTCACATCAAGCACCAAAAATAGCTGTAGTTCAGATCCAGATCAGTCCATCTGAAGTAGCTATTAAGCTCAGATGGGAAGTTCACATGAACTGAACTTAATGACCTGTACTCATATGATCTCAGTTCTGCCAACCTTGCCTGTTAATATGAAACTGAAAACTATCATGAGGACAGCAAACTTAGTGAGTAATTTGTTTCTCCACCAGTATCCAAATGATGAGAAATCTTCCCCACCGTCTCCCAGTCAAAAGTCACAGTTGGAGTTATCGTTTGAGTACCTGATGTCTCGAGAAAATTTGCAGTGGATATCTATCATCAGTGATCAGGTGAAAATTTAGAGCTATAATCAGTTCAGACTGTTAATTTTAGTTTAGTGACTCAAAGCAGGAGGAAAGAGAATTTATCTTAGTGTTTTACAACTCACTTCACCTAAATACATTTTAAGTACTGCCTAAATTTCAGCAGTTTAATGTTTATTGTAGGCTCTTGTGGCCAATTCCACCATATGTATATAGAACATGTACACATGACAGTGCATATACACACCGGCACTCCCTCACTCATGCATGTACGGACAGACAGACAGACAGCACACCATTTCTTTGTTGCCCTGCTCATAAACCGCACTTTTCTTCTCATTATGTTTGTTCCCCATTGTTCTCACTCACTCATTCACTCACTCTTCAAGTCACCCACCTGCTCACCATCTTCACATGCATTCATCACTTCAAATCTAAATTTACTCTCTGACAGGCTATGCTGATCAGCATGTGTTTACAGAACATGGTGGATGAGCTCATTATGAAAAAGCAAGGCAAGAAGTTCAAGAAGGTAAGCTTTCATACAGTTTGAGCTTTCATAGCCTAAGCTTTCTAAGTTGTTGTATATATTGGTATGTAGTTGGCTCCAGCCAAAATAAACAAACTGAAACTGTTATAATGTGAATTTTTTGTGTGTTTGTGCCAGATTGTATTCAAATGTCCCTGTAGAGTGATAGTGGAAATTTGCACGTAATTTTAATGGTTTATTGAACATTGATTATTTTTTAATTAGATCTTTTGACTACCAGCCATCTTATTGACAAGACTTGCAACAAAAGTTTGAGACATAACATTAGTGATTTATACAATAGTGGACCCTCCGAGATAAGACCCTCTCATTTACGACTTCCTCTCGATTATGACCTAAGATCTCATGATGGATCGGTTTTTCTGTAAGAAAGACCTCCGGATAGTGACTTCTTCCAAAATCCGACATGCGACTTACTCTGAACCTTTGTTCCATCACCCTGTCACTCTGAATTGCAAATCGCCCACATGGTTTGAACACATGTAGTCATATAGTAGTCATATAGTTTGACGCCGGTCGGTCTGCCTCATGATGTAACACCTCCGTATGAATAGGCTGGCAGGAATGTTACGTACACTTCTTGAATATGACTGGATGCAGGAAATGATGTCGCCTTAAGTAAGCTAATGACATACTAAATTACTATGCAGACTGTGCAGTATTTGTGTTTTTCTCCCGCAGTGTCTTTCGCACTTATGTGGTCATTCATTCATTCGAACACTGTCATTAAACACGCATCAGGCCATGAATTTTATCTAGACCTTGACTTGGCAAATTAACTCCGATCTGCGACAGTGAGCAATCGCAAGAGAAAGGCACTCACATTAGAAGAACGAGACAAGGTTGCATAGAGGAACAGGGCCGGAGAGATGCAAAGCATGCATGGGAGACATTACACATGGGCAAAATTCAGATTCAGACTGTAATCAAATTTACGTTTGGGTGTATGCAAGAAAGAAAATGGGTAAATTGGGGTTATTTTACAGCATATTAATGTAAAAATAGCAGAATAAACTTGTTGATCATCCTGCACTAATATAAGGATGAAGCTCTCAGTTAAGACTCCCTCCCAGTTAAGACCTTTCCCATGAACACTTACAAAGGTCTCATCTCGAAGGGTCCACTGTACTTTGTGAGTGAGGTCTTAATGAAAGAGGTATTAGTTTCTTCAAGTGACTCACAAAGACAGAATTACACTTATATCATAGACTGCATAAATCTTTCAAACCAATAAATGCACAATACAAGAACTGATTCCCAAAGGCCACCTTTGAGCAAGGTCAGGCATTATTTCTGCTTATTTGTATTTTCAATATTTTGCATAACGATGTTTCTTACAGCCCCAAGACAGACTGAAGGTGACAAGGAACAGTGGACCTTTCAAACCAATTTCCAGGGAGCTTTCGTATGGAGTAGATGTGAGTTGTTCCGTCATATTAATATTGGTCAAAGATTGAAAATATGAATCCTGGATATGCAGTGGGGAATTTGGAACACAAAATAAAAGTTTTGATTCAGGTCATTTTCATGTGAAATTTCTCACCTGGATGAAAAGTTATGTTTAGGTAATTTTAAGTGATAGTTGTTTTTATTTTAACAGTTTTTAGTCATACATTTTGCTTGCTTCACTTTCGTAACAGATTTTATTTTAAACTAATGACAATTTTGTGGCTGCTTTCCATATTTTTGTTATTCTTTATATTTCAATTTAACTTCAGTGTTTCCACGATAAAAGTATGTTCTGTTTATCTATTATCAGCCCAGATTGCTTTTCATATCTTCATTTAGCATAAGCAATGATTAATCTGTATTCTTGTGATTTATGGCAGCCAATTAACCTCAATCAGTATGAAAATTTACACAGAATAAGCTTGTGAATATATTCACTCTACTTTGAAATCTCTTGTTTTACAACTGTCTGAAACTGTTTCACATAGGATCTAGGGGAATTAGATATGGCCAGAACTGCATCATGCAGCTTATAATATCATAAAGCACATTCACCCTCAAAGATGTTATGCCATTTTTTTTTTCTGTTTTTTGACATCCCTAGGAACACACTGACAATAGCTCGCTGATTTTTTAATGATTTCATTTATCACTCTACAACATTCATCATGTTACACCAACAGTGAACAAAATGAAAAGCTCCAAGTTTTTTTATTCTGATAACAGATTTTCATAATGCCAAGAGACGATCAATTTCAGGAATTTTTCTGAAAGCTCAGGCCATTTTGGGAACAATTTTGGACAGTTCTCTATTAAAGTGTAAATTACATGTCCAGTTCGAAGCTTTTGAGTCATGACATTTGAGGATTAGTGTATTGCCACCATAATATTCTTGTTGCTGCACATTTTATATTTAATAAATCCCTTTTAAGCTGTCATATTTCATGAGGTGGGGGAGGGGGGATTTCTTTGCCCTTATTTGTTATTCCATCTTCTTCTATATTTGCTTTTCCATCTTCTTTCATATTTGCTTTACCATCTTCTTTCATATTTCCTTTTCCATCTTCCATATTTGCTTTTCCATCTTCTTCCATATTTGCTTTTCCATCTTCTTCCATATTTGCTTTTCCACTTCTTACATCTTAATATATATTTTTGCCATCATGATGAATTTGACTAATGAATTTGACTGATATTCTAATATTCTAATTTAAACCTTGTAGAGAAATCCTTCAAAGGAGCGTTACACCAATGGTCACCATTCATCGGTAATATAAATGTGCAACACTCATAGGCTGTGCTTCATGCTCACTAACACAATGTACTATATAACTTCTTGCTATTGGGATGGGCTTTACACATTGGTGCAGTCTTTATTACAGCATACATCATCACTTGGAAACACTTGTGAGAAAATTTAAGCATTAGTGATTTTTTTGGAACATCTAAAACTATGACTTGTTAAGCATTGTGCATGTATTTTTAAACTATTTTTATTAATTTGTTATTATTTGGGACATACATAAGTAATAACACTTAAACATATAAAAGGATAAAGGCCACATGATAAAGCCCTCTAGTTTTATGATAACTTAAGGAACATGTTTTGTGGAATAACCTTAGCTTATAAATACTGTCATAAAAGATATGCAGTTCAAAACAATGACTCTTTCCACATAATTTGTATTCTATAAATCTTTTGGGAATTACAGTTTTAAGCTGATAAAACAGTGTTTCATGGTCATCACCACCAAGTGCAAAAATCAATTCTGAAAATTTGGTTTCTTGCAAGTTTTGTTCACTGTCTGACACTTTTCACTCAGTATTTGGACTGTATACACAGTGCAGGGATGTACTGACTGCACTAGTATCTCCTCACATTGAAATGCTACTTAAGCATATAGTTTAACTCTTCCTAATACAAAAGACAAAGACAAGTCAAGACCTGCACCAAAGACCATTTCAAACTGTCTATGCCATAGTGCAGGGGGTTCTCACACTTCGATGATTTGTATACCTCCTCCAAAGCAATGGAAACTGAGTGATGTCCATCTTCCCCCACCCCCCAAAATTGATTTACTCATCTTTTCTGCTCACCGATGAAGTAATGCCTTCTCTTACTAATTTGCCTGTTAGTAGGCATTTATGTAGCCCTGCGAGATACACATGACATACAATAGTTTGAGAACCCCTTCTTTCTTTATTATCAGCTGTAACAATGTATACAAATACTAACATTTTTTTGATGAACTAACTGCTTCTGGTGGTGGGCATTACTGTATTTGTGGGCTTTTCTGTGTCATTTGTGTTACTAACATTTAACCCAAATTATTATTGAGGCAGATAAAAAAGATGCTCTGATACTAGAAGTTAAGGAAGTGTTTTCCTTACACACATTCATAGCTCAGTGTTATAATGCTTGGAAGGTATTCTATAATTGAGAAAAACAAAACCTTGGCATTATCAGTTACTACGCTATGTCATCTTAGCAGAAATCAGCACCCAAACTTTCAGTTAAGATTGTCAAGATTTTGGTTGTCATAGTTTCAGACTGCATTGTTGTGATTGTCTGCTGTCATTTTTAAGAATACAGTATATGCAGTTTTGAGAATTTTACAGGAGAGCTTCATATACTGTATTTTTATTAGTAAGGGGTGCACAATCTCAAAAACCGTATATACAAATTTGGACACAGCTTTGTCATTGTTGTGATAAAGGTTCGAAACTCAGATAGAAAAATGCACCACGCCTTGGTCCTTTGCCTGGGTATAAAAAGTCAGTTTTGCCCAAAACTGCATGTACTGTAATTTTAGAAATGACGGCAGGTGTGTGATTGTGTGATAATTACTTTAAGGTCCAAAAATATACAGATTGCACTGATTTACAGTAAACATTCACGACAATGTGGGTTTGTTGCGATCCACTGGTGTTTGCCTCAAGCGATGTAATGGCATCTTAATATAGTTTGTTTATTCCTAACATTGATTGTTTGGGTAGATCATTCTTTTGGAAGGCAATGTCTCACTGCCTGGCATGTCAGATTTCTGACACACTTTCTGGAGAATATGATGATGCAACCACTCTGCAGTCCAGTTTCAAATACAGCATATACTTAATCATTATTTTTTGAGATCCTGTATTTCTTATATAAAAGTGTCTGGGTAATCAAAAGCTGCTCTTAATTGCACCTTTTTTTTTTGCTCCAAGAAGTGGTAGGTAAGAAGAGTTAATTGTGATTATTGTGATGAAGTGGTCATGTTGCACTGATCTGTCCTTTCAGCTTTCATAGAGTGGGTCATTTAGTAACAGTACAATCATTTACTATCTCTTCTCCAGCTCTGTGGTTATTGTCAAACTCACCAATATATTTTATTGCACTTTTACCATTGCCTGTTCTTGGGTTTGTTTTACATTGGGAGCTTCTATACTGCAATCTGTTTATCAGGATATTTTGCAGCCATTGACAACAGTTAAATAAACCCTGCTGTAGAGCAGGGGTGCATGACTGCTGGTCCACAGGATAAGATATGGCCTGCAAAGAGCATTAAACATGGCCCGCAAAGTAACCATAGGGTCCTACCTGGCAGTGTACCTATATGACCGTTAGACAAGAGAAGGAATACAACACTGCCTCTGGCTTTTTTTTTGCTGCCTACCAGGAGGTCAAACATGAGAAGATTACATAATGGAATGGGATGCATATCTGAGATTCTAAGACATAGATTACCCAGAATTAATATACACTGGCTAGGCTTATAGAACATTTCATTTGAGGAAATATTTGAGGAGAATTTTTCTTCGTACAAACTGTTTATAAAAACAAAAAACATGACATGTGTCACAGTAGCATTACTGACAATAATATATAGTTTCTTTCATTCAGAATAAATTATACTTTGATTTTTGTTTTTAAAAAAAAAGGAAATAGTCTACTTCACATTTAGACATTCTCATATCAAAAGATTTATCAGTTCAAATTTGTTCAACAAAAATACAGTAGTAGACCTCGGGTATAAAGTATACTTTGGTGCATGGAAAAAGTATGCTTATTATTGAGGTATACTTCATCTCAAGGGCCACCTGACTAATGATATAATTGAATAATAATGAACCTGTGCATGTGAATTTCTCACTTAATAACGAGAAATACTTTTAAAGGAGTAGGCCTACATAATACCAAGATTCCACGTTATTTACGATTTGTGGGCACGCTTTGCAGAGGAACATACCCAAGACATTTAGGGAACTAGGTTCTGGCAATGGTGTCGTGTCCAGTGAGAAAACTGGATTGATGGCCTCATGGAGAAGTATTATTAGGGTTCTTTGTCCATGACTGCAAATTTCTTTTTGCATTTGTGGAACAAGGTGGCCAAATTGTCATAGCAGTGGGCCCAAGATCTAAAGGTTATGGGTTTGATTCACATAATGGTCACATTATGAAAGTCTCGAGGTAAAACATTTCATTATCATTTTCCTCAGTCTATGTCTGTAGAATAAGAATAAGGCCATAGGCACTGAAAGCTAAATTGTCTAAATGCGATTGATCATCATGTGTGACATAGCAATGGCACTGTATGCTGTCCATATAGTGATGAATATCTTTAAGTGATCTGGCTTGCTGGAGTAATAACCTGGAGACAAGAGATATGAATATCAATACAGTATTAGTATTGTGTGCACAGACAATACCAGTGAATAATATGGATTTTTTTCCACTGCCTGTCTTTCAGCCTGATGACCAGAGTCAAAGTGCAATTAACAAGGCTGTGGATTCAGTTAAGAAACTGGTGAGTATAGGATGGTTGCATTCCATTTTCATCCCTCTCTTGTCTTCTTTTGTTATCATGTCTTCCCTTGGCTCATACCTTCTCCACCTATCCTCACTACAGAATAATAATACACTCAAAACACTTGATAAAAATTCATGGGCCTGTTGAATCATTTTATATTAAGCATTATATGGATGATCTGTGATGAAAGAAAATATGAACCATCTGCACAGTCTGTCGGCCAAGATCAAGAGTTGTGAAGGATCTGTTCAGTATTTCCACAGATCTGGATAATGTGAAAAAGACATGGAAAATTGCCATTGGCATTTCCAGTCAGCAAATATGGCAAAATGGTTGGATTGGTAATAAATTTGTTCGGAACTACTGTCATGTGCATCAACCAGAGTGAAAATACCATACACTGTATTCATTTCATGAGAGAAAGAGTTGTTGCACGGTGATTTTATTTATTATCATGGAAAAAGATGTTAGACCACTTGAAAGCATCATGGAAAAGTCATGGAAGAAAATTATGCACCATGGGTACACTGATGAAAATAAAGGGTTTCTCCATTTTTGTAATCATTTTTTTTCCCATCCATCTGTCTGTCTAGCCACCCACTTCCCATTCATCCATCCATTCATACCTCGGCCTTCTTCCCTCCTTCCGTCCTCTCCTTCTTCCACCCATCACTCACCAACCCATGCATCTGAATGAAATCTTAAAATAATTGCTGTATTCTCTTCTATAGGGAAGAGGCATTCAGAAACCAGAGGAGACAATAACAGAGAATGACGCCTTTGAAGGAATTGGTGATGACGATTTGTGAGGTGTATGGAGATGGCGGGAGCCCTCGGAACACATCAGTCAGTATTATGTCTCAGCCTGTTTCCTTATATGGAGGGAATAATGGCTTGTAAAACTTCGCATGCGAGATGAGGAAGATACAAAAAATAAAAAATTAAAAGGCACAATGAGAAATACACCCTGAAGAGGAAAGCAATATGCAAATTTGTCTGTTGTTGAAAATTGTTAGTTTGTTTTTTGTTTATGTCATTTTGGTGAGTATGATGTTGTTGAAAGGAGTTTGCTCTACTTTCCTAATGTCAATTTGTTGTTAAAAAACTGTACAGAAATGGATGGCACCGAGAGGGAACAGTAATATTATTTATAAAAATATATCAAATCTTGTTTAATTTATTCTTTACTTGTGGAGACAGTTTAAAACTGTAGCCATGTGATAGAACTTGGGAGTTAGAAATTTAACTAATATTGTTTTTGTTTTGCACAATTCTATTTTTTTAACCTGAATGAGAACTACACAAATTTGGGAATATTTTTTCCTGTGATCCTAAGAGTAGTCCTTAAATTCTCAGATTCTGCATGTTGGAAGTGAGTACTGACATGAGTATTGACAAGGATTTACATTAACATTGCAACGGAATTACACAAAACTGTAATGTAGGGAATATTATTTCTTGCAAAAGTGTATCAAGAGGTTATGTATCTGTTTTCTTCTTGGGTTGGTTCCAGACAAGAGCTTTTCATCTTGGAATGAAGTGTCAGCAGACACCCCATGGTGTTAGATTATTTTAACTGCTCCCCAACACCCCACGGTAAACCCCGCACTTGGGATTAAATATGTATTAATCTTTGTTTACATGTGTGCAGCACATTTATGCAGAGAATATATTTTGCAGCTATTGCTCCATGATTTTAAGCTACTTTAAGTCCCAAGAATTTCTTGAGATGCTTATACGGTCAACTCTTGTTTAATGGCAGTTCACTGTTCTGTAACTTCAGCTTAACCATAACTGCCAACATCCTTATTTCCAGGATGAATATCATTGGTTTATCACAACTTCCTTCAACATCAGTTTCTCTCATGCCTTTGAGGAGTTGCAATTAAGCAGAGTTGACTGTATGAATGAAAGAGTAAGTTACTGTGCTGCAGGATGACTTACGTACATAAGTGGTCATTGCTTGGTTTTTACTATGGACCACTTCAGAAGAAGGGCTGCATAGCAGTGTGATTTTCAGAATTTTGGACAACACGGCAATGTAAGATTTCCACCCTATGATTCAAAGCATAGTCAGAAAGAACATGATTCTAGATCTATTAGGTTAGACAGACATCATCCTTATTTATGCTTCTGAAGTGACTTTGCATCCTCTAAAGCTACCATAACGCCCCTTGTGCAGACTGTTGCAAAGTGTATATTGTGAAGAAAATTGACATTTTGCCTGTGTAAAGTAAAAAGATAGAACCAGAAGACCTACTGGAATGATAGCCTAAGGTGGTCCATAGCAACACAACTTTCTGTGGTCTGTATAGGCAGTGCCACTTAAAGACTGTAACCATAACCTCAGTACATTACCAGACTGTCACTGCTAGTATAATGAACTGACTAGCCAGGAAAGGTGATTCTCTGTTAGTGAAGTTTGAAACATTCCTTTAGTTTCTGTTCTTTCACTATTTATTTTATGTACATAATGTATCTCTCAGCAGTAGCAGCATTTCAGTTTCCACTGGAAGCAATGATTCCCAACTGCCCTAGAAAGAGAAGCTGATGCATGCAAAATTTCATGCCCATTTTGATGAACTTATGCACTTAACACTCTCCCATAGTAGGAGAAAGTAATTATGACTTTCTGTGCAAAACTGCAAAAGGTTTTCATAACACGGCGGTTTCAGAGCGGAGCACTTAGTTAATGGCTTTCGCTCGCCCCGGCAAGCGGGTCACGCACAGGTCAAGCTACCTGCGCTCAGCTGATCGGGTGAGCACCAATTTTGTCCAGCTAGAGTGATAACCATAGGTTGTAAAATCATCCGTTTACCTCACAGTAAGTATCAGGCAGTAAAGAGAGTTAGACAGATTGAGAGAGATAATCATGCTTATAACAACCATATAATTTTCATGCAGGTTTCTGAAACACTTCCATAAAGGAACGGGTTTGAAAAATGGGTTATTTTGGAAGAATATCAATAGCAACATATGTTTTATAAACACATATATTACGAAAACGGAACATAGAAACGTGGCCATTCAAGGATAGGCAGAACATACACTGGCTGACCTTTCTCGCACACTTACTTTCACGGCCGGGCGAGTCCGGGTGATGCCAGTAGAGTCAATTTATTGCTCAGATAAGACGTTGTTGGCGGATGGTTGCAGTGATAACGTTATTAGTCTTTCATGCTGGAACTCCCAAGCAAGCAAGATGTTATATCCACAGTGCATCATTGTTCCCACATTTCCTTTAGTCCTGATGGTAAGCTCTGGTA
>JAWQUT010000091.1:42444-63267 GCA_033807755.1 Ellobium chinense | reverse complement strand
TTTTGTCCTGAATATGGTGGAAGCAAACACTTTCCTGTTATTTGTCCATGATTTTATCTCAAAAACTGCTCAAACAATTTCAGATGGCTGCCAAAAACTACTTTTTTTTTTTTTTTGGCTTTTCTGTCTATGCTGATATGCTTATTTGTCATGGGTTGAGAATTTCAGAGTCCCAGCTGGTGTAAAATAATGATGTTTTTGAGAAAACATGCGACAGTTTGAGGTTTGGTTGAGTCAAATAGACAAAGGCAATCTCTGTCATTTTACGTGACTCCAAGCTTTGCTTTTCAGAAGGTTCCATCTCTTTTGACAGTCGTATGAGGGTGCTAAAGCATGATGTGCAGTTTTTTTTAAATTGATCATTGCAATTTCTCAGCCCATAGTCAGTTACTGATCTTGGAGATATACAATCATCATGTTTCAGTTTATTGATATCAAAATTTCAGGATTTCACCTCTCAACACTGCATAGTATTTTCCTAGGATAATGCCAAAATTTTCACATGAAAAATCAAATTTTTGAAAAATAATGCATTCAGTGAGTGATTAGAAACAGTAGGCTTACAGAACAACACCTGACGTAGACAACTTTGAACAGAGACTTGTATATTAGTCTGAAAAAAGTTTGAGAGAGAAAAGGTTTTTTTTTTGCTGCCATCCCTGGCCTATGTAATGGGCTAGTCAGAAAAAGTTGCGAGTCAGAAAAGGTTGCGATGCAAGATCACAGCTCTACCAGAAAGGACTGCACAATGTGCACATCGTGCATGAAGTGCCTAGATACTATATAATAAGCTTCTCTGACACACTGTGAGAGTAGAAATGATACTTAAAGACATTAATTTTACATTTGACAAGCACACTACACCATTGCTTTCACGCTAATCTGTCATATCAGATCTAATTAAGATTTCTTGTTAATCTCATCCTCTTCCTCTTTGACGTTGCACAGAAAGAAAAGTTTTGAGAGTGAATGAAGTCATGATTTACATCGAAGTTCAGGTTTCACCATATTTGTTTGCAAATTTAAGATGCTGGAAACATTTTATCCATAAGGACTTAAAAGATCATTTACACGGTTGTAGATGATATTGTTGCTGTGTTATGAAAAAAAGCACATTTTGTTCACACACACTTTTGGCAAAGCCAAAAAGGAACTACTATAATTTTGGTGGAAACATATTAGCACATTTTAGTTTTTATAACAACTCAACATGGGCATTAACTTCATAAACATGCTACCTGTATTCAAAAATGGCATATATCTGGCTTGGGCCATTTTTGCAGCAGCATGACAGTATGACCTAAATTTGGGTAAATAACCTTATTGGTCAATATGACTGATTTATTTCTATTTCATTTTCTTTCATCTAGACAAGATTGCCTGGAAAATTTTAATTTGCTGACATGGGATGGTGCCTGTCCATTGTTAAACATTGCATTATATAAACCTCAGCTAGTCAGACCACATTTGTCTTATGTTGTATCATTTAAGTACACAATTGTACTCAATAGCCAGCATATTGTATGTAAAATCATTGTTTATGTCATGGTATAGCCGGTGGTGTCTGGTGCTTATGTTGTGGCTTAATCATCTTACTTGACTGCATTGGTCATTTGGGGGATTCCATAACAATATGTGGCACCCACCATTATCTGAAAATGCATCCTCTATCCTTAAGCCTTGTACTGCATTGGTGAAACTGGTATGCTCACACCAGCAGTTACATCTGATACAAGGGGTGAATACAATTGACACTATAAGTCCAGCTGGGAGAAATGAACAGTGAAGAAATGTGCCAAGGTAACAAAACTATCAGTCACAAAATTATGCATCGAGGGGTAACACTCCGTAACACAGTGAACGCCAGTGGGTGCAATAATGCTGATGGAAGGTATCATGATGAGAGTTAAGAAAGTCATTATTTTCTCTTCATGGTAATTTTAATCTCTGGATCCCCTCCAGGTGTGAAAGAACTTGTATATATGGATCATTTCACTGTGTATCCACTTCTTGGTTCTTGACCTCTAACAAATTGTCAGAAGAATGTGATACAAATCTCATTAATCCATATAATGGTCATGCCACATTTCGTTACGGAACACTTCAGTTCATTCTCCAGAAGTTTGAAATGATGTTTCGCTTACTAGTACCTATAACGTGAATAGGGTAAGTGTGGGCAAATATCATTTCAAATGCTTAACAATTTTAATTTTTCCATTACATTTCACCTTTTGGTTTTGCTTCATTAATTTCTTTTGCTTTATTTAGAATGTGATACACCTTAATTCATTGTTATAGTTGGGACCTTGTCATGTAACCATATTTTGTCATCACATGTGATCAAGTCTCATAAAATCATTGTTTGGTTTTGTTTATGTAGTGTCATAGTTAGTCATGTCAGCAACATTCTGACTTTGTTATTTGATTTCATATATTTTGTCATTCAGTGTGTTGTCATTGGCCAGTGCTTGTCGCCATCTAGTAATTTCCTTTTTACATTATTCTCATTTATATTTGATTTAATATGTAGCCCCAGTTATTGTTTGTAACATTGGGTTTGGCACAGTTAGTTTGCACTGCTTGGTGATGGAAAAGTTTCTCACCATATTGTGAGAGGTGCTGCATACTCTATGTCTCAAGGTTCGCCCTTCCGTTTCACTCTGTTAACAGCAACACTTAAATATGCTTATTACGAAATTCAAGGGAAACATTGGATGGTTTTGTATTTATAAAAGATATTTTGCACTGTCTATCATAAGGAAAAGAAGCAAGGGGTCTAACTCGTGAACAAGAGTTTTATAGTATCACCTGTCTCTTAGCACAACAACCATGAGCATGATGTGTCATGAAGGATTTACTGTGATACACTGTGATAAGATTACAAGCCTTTGTGCACCCTTGAGGTAAATCAGAGATTGATATATAAGCATGAAAAGACCATGATTTTATGTGAAAATATGGAGCAGAAGGAGACTCAGAAGTGCTTGCTGTTTTTGGGGGTATCTTTTGCTTTATGAGTGTTGTTTTTGGTTAAAACTTGGTGCATTCAGAAGTGCTTGGTATAGTGCTTTGTTGTGAATGCTTGGTGTATTCAGAAATGCTTGTCATCATAGATTGTATATTGGTTGATGCTTAGTGCATTCAGAAGTGCTTTTTTATAAAGGATTGTTTGGTTAACACTGTGTGTATTCTGTAATAGGCATAGTAACATCTATAGGAAAATATCAGAATTTGCAAAATATTTCACAGAAATACATGTTTCATATTAGCAGTTTTTGTAATAAACATATTCAAGTGTATATTGATCATGCATAAATAGTGTTGTTTTGCAAGTGTTACCACTCACTGGACATTTAAAGAATGGACATTTTTGATAATTCCAATCTGAACTCGGCAAGAAATAGGGCAAACAGAGTCACTTGTGTACCTGTTGTTGTGAGGTTTTTTTGACAATATATGTGTTAAAATTATGAAATTTGATATTGCATGGCATTTAAACTGTGCACTTACGATATTGTTGACATGGCTCTATAACATTCTTATATCTAATTTCCATTTAGAGTGAACAGAAAAAAAAAGAGGAAAATATTGCTGAAAATTCCTGCTATTGATATTTAATGCACTGGTGCATTTGAAATAAAACAGACAGTTATATCAAGTGAAAAGCTGGTAAAATTCTTTTCTTGGAGAAAATAGTTGAGAGATTGAGCATTAGTGATGGAATCTCTTACCATCATAAGAATTACATTAGTGCATTGGTGCTGAATAAACCCCTTGGAACATTCAACATGCAGAGTTAATGGCATTCTTATGATTGTTAGAGATCCCATTGTTAATGTGCAAGCTCAAATCGTCTTCATTGACTGAAAATTCTCTTACCCATTCTTAAGATTCTGAGGCTGTAGGACTGTAAAATGGTTATTATCCAGCTTAGCATTTTACAGAAATGTCTGTCAGTCTCTTGTGAGTATCACTGATATTTTATACATGTATACCCAGATTCACTTATTTTGAGACTCACTGTTATGACTAAGAAGACTCCAAGCTCTGTTTAAAAAGCCTGTCCAACTTCCTGTTTTGATCCATTGTTCATATCATGTTTTCACAATGTTTTTGTCCTGGGACATAAATTGTTTTGGATTGAATAGTCATGATCCTGTTAATATTCTCAAAGACTGAAGGTGACCAGTTAGCACAGCTGCTTGAACTGAATTTATTGGTAGATGCCTAACATTTTGTTCTGTTGCACTAAACTGATGCCAAGTAACCAATGTATGTGAAAATATGAGTGTCATTATTTGATTTGGCACTGTTATTATTTTGCGCCGTACAGAAGTTTCCAATTTGCACAGTAATGATGTGCTGTGTTTTCAGAAGTGCTCTGGAATCTTAGTAACACGTGCTGCCTTTAGAATGACCTGTTGAGGTTGGATTGTAAAAAAGCTTTCAGAAAGCTAAGTTGTTAGCAAGGCTCTACTGTTTGGCCATTATCTTCACTGTGCTTCGAAAAAGTCGGAGTTAAGCCATAAAAGCACCATGTTGTTTATGAGATCAAAGCCCATGTCGACTTATTAAAAAAATTAAATGTGCCATTATTTACCCTCCAAAATTGCAGTTGGAAACTGATACATGCCAAAAAAATTCCCTTCCCCCCACAAGGTTCTCTCAGAAGTGTGAAAAAGGACTTCGGCGATTTTCAAATAACAGTGAAGACATAATAGTTGGCCTGTGTAGAAAAAAAAATGTATTGATGGATTTGTTCTGTTGCAAACAGCAGGTGCTACTCAAAACAGCCAGTTTTTGTCATGCCAAAGACAATGACATTAATTTCATGCCTCTGTACTTAATGTCTCTGCATTTTTTCCCCCATAATATGGCTCTAATCTCATGGTGAGAAACTAGAATGGTAATGTCTGTCTTGTTCATTTATCTTTCCTGAAGTAAAGGTTTGTACCAGAAACTTAATTGCCTCATCAGCTATACTGTTCGCTGGTCTGAGAGGGAACATGGTTATATGATCATTCCCATGATGAAATATTCTGCTGTGCTTTGTAAAGCTTTAGTAAATCAGTGTACATCATTTTGCAGTGAGAATGACTGTATCTTGAATTTGGACCTCAGAGTTAAACCACTTTGCTACCAAGACATCAGGCATGGGTCAAGGATGAATGTGCAGTACTATCTATGTCGTTCCTGACATCAAGCTGAATACTGGCATCAGAAAAATTCAAGTTTGCCAACTCTGTTATCTGAAAATACAGTTAAAGATGTGGACCAATCTCATTTTGTTCCTAGCTAGACATATTTATTTTTCCATAAAATCAAGTAAATGAGATTGCTTGCGATCCAACGCACAATATTTTATGGTAGTCTGGTAAAATTATGGGCATGATTATGGCATGATTCCAGTTATAGTTCCTAGCAGAGACAAGCCAGTAAAAATCATCTCTCTTATGTTACCTCTCAGACCAGATAGCTTTAAAGCAAAATATTTTCAACATAATCTGTTAGAGTTTGAATGACTTTCCTCCCATTTCCTAGAGTTAAATAATTTTCAGATCTTCTCAAATTTTTGCTCAGCTTTATGTTGCATCGTGACAAATTTCTAAGCTTATAGAAATACCACTCTTCCACCTCTGACCGCACGTTCCCTTGATCCCACTCCCAGAGCCAATCCTTACAAAACTCACCCTGTGGTAGCAAGAGGAAACATATTTTCAGCTTTATTTCCACTGACTTGAATTTATGATTGTGTGGAGGTTTAGAGAAACTCTTCCCAACAGTCAAATTTTCAAATTTTAGATATTGTTATGTCTGTCTTTCTGATTTATTTCTAAACAGGTCTTATTTCAAGCTTTTATCTTTAGTAGAAGCTGAGATTAGCATCTTTTAAGTTCAGGAAGTGATGAATCTTGAAATGGCTTTTAAGCAGGCAAACTAACATCGTTAATGCATTCTGATATATATGGAATATATATGCAGAATTACGAAGTCAAACCTCTAGAGTTGAAAAATCACTATGTTCTGCAGTTAGCTCTAATCACTTGATTTGCGATTTCCATTTGCTTTTCCGAGACCACCACACATTTTGTTGAAGTAAAGCTGAAGACATAAGCCACTCCAAATGAGAAGTCTAATTATATTGTCTCCAATCCACTGATTATAAAGATCAGAATTCTAGCCTACCATAGCTCACAAAATGTATGGTTATGTTGATCTAGAATGATTTGTTATATTATTTAATTAAATACTTTTCTTTTCATCATGTTTGCTTTTCACGGTGTACTCATGGTTTTTGTAAAATATTTATTACAAGAAAATATTGCTTTAATATATACTTGTAATCAATTATATGACGGCGGTCAATAAACAAACAAAATATAAGCACAACTTCTGGTGGTTTTTCCTATCCATTTCATGGGACGTGTAGATCAGAAACTGAAACCTTCCTTCATACCCCTTCTCAGTCATTAGTCTCTCTTTGCGGAGCCTGTAACTCCTGATGGCCACTTGTCATGAAATTCAGGACATTCTTCACATCTGCCAGAAACTGAAAACTGTTATAAAAATGACAACAATGAAAAAAGGAAATTATTTATCCTGCAGGAAAATTGGTTTACTATGCCATACTTTGCTCTACATCTCACTCGTAATACAAACACATAGAACACTATACATTATACACATAATTATATAATTTTAAATGAAATACATAAGTGAGTCATTGCTGGTTGCCCCAGCTCTAAAGCCAGGTACAGTACTCATTTACATCTGCGTCGTGGGAAAAGGGGAGTAAAATGTCTTTTCCATGGACACCACAATGTAAACCGTCCAGCCCAAGAGTGGAACATATAAACCTCAGACTTAACAATCTTCAGTTTCTAAATACTATTCACGAACCACCGCGCTATGTCGCCCCTCAGAAGAAGACATGGGAAGTTTGATGTTAAGCACATAATAACTGAAAAAAAACAAGCATTATTATTTCAACATTAGTTTTATGGTGACCAATCGAGTTTAGCGTCACAGTCTTTTACAGCTCGCCTGAGTCATCTAAGTGAGTTTCGTAGGAGAGGGAAATAATCTGTATTACAGAGTGCAAAGAAATAATGCCGGTCTCACACGTTTATGCTATTTTAACCATGACTTTGTGATTTACTCTTTTTGACATTTGATGGATGTCTTGGATTGTAGCAAGCACAAAATAATGTCCTATCTCTGAGACTGAAATCTGTCTATGACTGACGATATAACTCAGCTTGCTCAGTAATTAAAGTCCTCCTATTGTGCGCGGCCCCAGTAAAACCTTATCTTTCCAGACTATGAGCTGCCATCTACAATGCTCTTCAAGGCAGCCTCCACAGATCCCACAAAGGCAGGGAAAGCTGGGTCGGCCAGGCATATGCGCACTAGCTGTGGGATAGTCTGTGGGTCAATATGATGCTGTTGATAGGCCAAGGGAAGGGACTGTCCATCCAGTACTGCCTGAAAAAAATACAGTAATGACATTTAAAGAAATCGATTTGGTCATATGGGTAAGTGAAGGTGGGGGAGAGGACGCAGTGTTGGCAAATCTAAGTGTAAAAGAGTGTTATCCTATAGGAAGTGAGAAAAAGCATAGAGCATTAGATCAAGACATAAAAAAAGAATGATCAGATATCAGAATATTAGGTTATGAGAGGTAGCTATAAAGAAAGAAGCTATGGCGTCAAATCGTCCATGTAAGATATAAATAGAGCTGGGACTAAGTTGCATGTTGATTTTGTTTTTGTTTTTTTTTTAATGGGACTTTAGATCAGTTTGCATTGATGTGCAACTCTCTTTGGACATGACATGAAAGATTGCATCCTGAAGTCCAACATGGTTGCATTAGTTCTTGTGATGTCAGCTGACGAAAGCGGCCCTCAGCCGAAAGTGCCGCATAAACCTCATTACAATGCCATGGAAGTATTGAAAAGCTGTGACTGAAAAGAATGCAGTTACCAGATGATTTTATTGTGAAATTGTTGCAAATGCACAATTTTGTTCTGTGAAAAATGTTGCAGTTAAACTGGACTGTAATAAGCGCAGTCAACTGTATGTTTAATCCGGAAATTCACAGCTGAAATTTGAAGTATAATGCATAATAACCTCACAAATTTACCTTTGCCATTGTACCGAAAGTGACCTCTCCATGTAATGGAACATCATCTGCTGATTTCATCTCTTTATCCTGAGTCTGGGGACAAGACATTACAATCATAAGCTAAGATAGTATGTTCAACACCAATCTATGCCATCTGTATCTATATTTCTTCCTTTTCAAATTATTTTCTCATTAATTAACTGTAGATTTATGTGTTATGAAATATTGAAACAAAATGATAAATCTAACTTGGAAAGACATGAAAATATATTTAACTCAATTTTTATCTATTTTGCACTTTAATCATTTACT
This sequence comes from Ellobium chinense, assembly GCA_033807755.1. Lineage (NCBI taxonomy): Eukaryota > Metazoa > Mollusca > Gastropoda > Ellobiida > Ellobiidae > Ellobium > Ellobium chinense. Next base: position 54,830 of record JAWQUT010000091.1, on the reverse strand, counting down.
TAGTAGGCAGCAATCTAAATCCATTGCTTTTTCCTTCTTAGAAAACAGTAAAACGGAGAAGCAATCAACTCCACAATTTTACAACTTTACTAAGTAACAAATCACGAGATACAATCCAAAAAGTCCCGGGACTGTGCCGATATAACCCATCAGACTTACTCCAGGTGTTACATCCTACCTTACCATTGAGGAAGTCACTAAAATGACTCCAGCACCTTCGACTTCGCCAACCCTGGAAGCTCTCTTGCAAGTCTTTACGTTTTAGCTTGTCGCGCACCATCTGTGATTCGGCCTACATTTCCTTTACAGTCTCAAAGCTCTCTCAATTCCGCTGAAATTTTATCTTTCAGAGAAAGAAAGAAGTTGCATTCTATTTGTTGTAATGGCATCTGTTCCTACAGAGATTACCTTTTATGCCTCCGAACAGAGTGAGTACCATACTCACCAGTAGGTCAACTGGATTGCTCTGTGAGCTTGCTGGGTTAGACTTCTCTCCTGCAGTTGTTGTCTGGGCAGCTTGGGTAGCTTTACCAACTCCTGATGTTCCAGTTGTCTTTGTCTTGATGGGAAAAAACTGAGACAGTTGCTGGACAGCACTAGCACAGATTTCAAGCCCAGTCTTATCTTTTTGCTTGCAGAACTTAACTCTAAACTTTCGTATCCCAGACTGGCAGAGAGATAACGGGTAAAGATGGATAACGGATGATGTAAAGATGATATGCGTTTATACTATTTTGCTATATTGTAGGAACGTGAAAGTGTGCCTAGTATGTGATCTTGTAATGCGCTTTAAGTCTTATAAGAAATAGTGCTGTATAAGTGAACTTTATTATTATTATCATTGTAACAGAACACCCAGCCGCCAAAGACCAAAGCATTTTGGCCTAAGGTGACCTAGGTTGACGAGACCTTGTAACGAGGTGCGGCCCTTTCGGGCTCCCTGTTAATATTTTAACGAGACCCACTCCAACACAATACACGACGTAGACACTATGGACGTAAGACTGATACTAAAAAGGACATACGAATTTACTGGACGACACTTAACAGAACACAGCCAACCTTTTGTAATCAACCTCCACCCGTACCTACCCCAGCCCTCAATCCTCACACCACCCAACAGCCCATCCTCACACCACACATCCACCCTAGCCTCTCATCCTAACATACGCACCCCATCCAACCTGCGACTACTTCTACCCGTCTACAGTATAGTCTACCCACACTAACTAAGATACAGTCCAGGGGCCCCCACAGCCTTGACCACAGCACAAAGTCCACTTGACGACGAGACGACAGGAACAGCGATGATCCGGGGTGTTGACCGTAACAACGACTGGAACCTCCACAGACAGATAGGCCGACAATGACTCGGACGATGACTCAGACGACGATGACTTGGGCGACGATGACTCACACGACGATGACTTGGATAGTAGACAACGACACGATGGCTCGCTCGACCTATAGCCTAATGTCGATGAGGTGACGGCTGACCTTGCAGGCTCTCAAGCCAAGGTCAGCACATACACCGATGAAGGCGACGACTTAGACAATAGAAAATGACACGATGGCTCACTCGAACGGTAATGCACCACAGCAGAGAACACGGTGAAACAGTAGGTCACGACACCACAGCAGAGAACACGGTGAAACACAGTAGGTCACGACACCACAGGAGACAGATAACCGCAACAGTAGTACCACCTACACAGACGCTCCCCTGGCCGGTAACACCACAGCACTCTCTCTTTCCTCCCGGTTCCTCTCCCAATCTCGTCTTCAGGCCCTAACCGTCATCTTCCCTCAACCATCACGTCCCTTCTCCCTCCATCCACGTCACCTCCGCCCCCACTTTCGCTCCGCGCCGCACGCGCACCGCCTTCGCTCCGCTTCTGCTGCGCACGCTTCTGCTGCGCACCGTCACACTACCCCCCACCTAAGACAAAACTAAGTTTTGTAACCGAACAGTAGTAACTTCCATCCACACTACATACATTCGTGACGCAGCTCATGAAGTATATTATTTACCCATAGGTACTTAACGACAACTTCTGTCCTACAGACAGAATTATGCAATATCCGACCTTTGCGGAGTAGAATTAGAACACTGTAAAATGTAACAATGAACACTACGATATCCTTAAATTATCTCAATACAACGCTTTTGTGAGTAACGTGCAGCCTCGTAATCCCTGTTGGATTACAAGAAAATAACACAGATTAGTAACATGCCACATGCCATATGTCAACATAGTTAAATATGATAAACTCACTGGTTATCTCAACGGACACCAGAGGAAAGGATAACCCCTAATTCAGCGGGCAGCGTGATAGGAGATCAGCACCCAAATTGTCCTTACCAGCCACCGACACCATCCTGAAACGATAGGGCTGGAGTGCCAGGGCCCATCTCATGAGCCTAGCGTTAGAGTGCTTGTTATTTCCCAGGTATGTCAAGGGCAGGTGGTCAGTTTGGACCGAAAATTGCGTTCCATATAGGTAACGTTGAAACTTTTGAATCCCCCAGACCAGCGCAAGACATTCCCGTTCAATGGTTGAATAACGTGTTTCTCTGGGTAACAATTTTTTGCTGCCATAACATACCGGGTGTAAGATATCTCCATGTTGTTGCATCAGGACCGCCTCGATTGCTAGGTCCGATGCGTCAGTCCTGAGGACAAAGGGTTGATTAAACATGGGGAGTTTCAAAATGGGGTGGGTGGACAGCTTGTCTCGCAGTGCCTGGAATGCATGTTCACATTCCTCTGTCCAGACAACATTGTTGGGACAACCCTTCTTGGTGAGGTTCGACAAAGGCGCTGTCATCTCTGAAAATTTTGGCACAAATTTAGAGTAATACCCACCAAGACCCAAAAAGGAACGTACGTGTTTCTTTGTTCGTGGTCGTTCCACATTGAGGATCTTGGATATCTTCCCTTGCTCTGGTTTCATCTGTCCATCTCCAACGATGTCTCCCAGAAACTCTAGGTAATCATAGCCCACAAACATCTTCGATGGTCGCGCTGTCAGCCCTGCTCGGCTCAGTCGCTGCAAAACCTGACGCACCACTTTCAGATGGTCCTCCCAAGTACCTGTGAAACAGAGAATATCATCTAGAAAACTACACGCATTCTTCTGACCGCTCAGAAGCTTCCTCATCATACGATTAAAGGTAGCAGGGGCCGATACGGCACCAAAGGGAAGCTTTGTAAACTGGTACAAACCAGATGGTGTCTGGAAGGCCGTCGTCCGCCTTGCACCCTCCGTCAACGGTATCTGCCAATATCCTTTACTGAGGTCAATTTTCGTGAGGAACTTTGCGTCCGACAGTTTGGCGAATAATTCATCCTGGTCCGGCATGGGTTCGGCGTCGAATTCAGTGATGGAATTAATTTTCCTCATATCCACACAGAATCTCGGAGTTGAATCCTTTTTCTTAATGACCACTATAGGATTCGAATAAGGCGAGTTTGAAGGTTCAATCACCCCCAGCTTAAGCATGTTCTGCACCTCCCTATCAATAACCTCACTCATTGTAAAGGGAACGGGATAGGGTTTCTGACGTATGGGGTCCTGTGAAGTCAACCGTATGTCATGTTCAATCAGGTGAGTGGTGCCAGGGACATCGGTTAAGATGTCTCGAAAATCAGCCAATAACTCTCCTACCTGATATAGTTTTGCTCTGTCTAGTTTTGGTTTAACCGAAACATCCTGGAATGTTTCTTTTGGCTCTACCTGCGGCAGGATGAGAGGTGCCTCGTCCATCATGTTGCCTTCCTCCTCTATGAGACCTACGCCTGTCGAGAAAAGTACATAGTTAGATTGTGCACTTTGTCTTTCGACATACCTTTTCAGCATGTTTACATGGAATAATTTTTCCATATCTCCCATTTTCACTTTGTAATCTGCCTGACCTTGTTTCCGTGTGATTGGAAATGGCCCTTTCCATGTCATGAGCAGTTTGTTGTGATTGGTGGGAAGTAAGACAAGAACTTTGTCACCAATGGCAAAATCACGTTTGCGGGCTTTCCTGTCAAATTGCCTCTTTTGTTGTTGACGATGTTGCCGCAGATTTTCATGTGCCATCCTACATGTCTCTTCTAGTCTATTTCTGAGGTCAAAGACATACTGATATGAAGCTACGGCGTCATCTTTGATGGTTTCTCCTGACCACATTTCTTTCAAGATGGCCAGAGGTCCGTGGACTGTTCTTCCATAGAGGAGTTCAAATGGGGAGAAACCCAAGCTGTCCTGTGGAACCTCTCGGTAAGCAAACATTAACGCCGGCAAATAACGGTCCCAATCAGCTGGTTTTTCCGATGACATTTTCTTGAGCATTTGCTTCATCACACCATTCCAGCGTTCAACCAAACCATTGCACTGAGCATGATACGGTGTGGTCGTCAAATGCTTCAGGCCTATCAATCTATTTACTTCTGACATCAGTTTGGACGTGAACTGCGTCCCCCTGTCGGTTAATATCTCTCGAGGAACTCCCACTCTGGAGAACATGCCGACTAGCGCTTCCGCCACTACTTCCGCGTCAATGGACTTCAAGGGAACGGCCTCAGGGTAGCGAGTCGCGAAGTCAATCAACGTGAGTATGTACCGATGGCCTCGTGGCGTCGCGGGCGCTATGGGTCCTACAATGTCCACCGCCACTCTGTCAAACGGCGTCTCTATGATGGGCAATTGGCCTAGGGGCCCAACTGGTGTGCGTCCTTTCGGTTCCATGCGTTGGCAGGTGTCGCACGATGCTACAAATCGTCGGGTGTCAGCATGGACTCCTGGCCAATAGAAATTGCTAAGTATTCTTTTTTCTGTTTAAGCCACGCCCATGTGTCCCGCCATAATGGTGTCGTGAGCTAAACCCATCACCTGGGACCTATACTTTGCTGGAACGACTAGCTGGTCGCACTCCCAGTCTTTATTCGGGCCGCTATAATGTCTTTAGAGCCGCTCACCGTCTATGTAAAACTGCCACTGTGCCCCTCTCTTGCCAGCTTGCGGCTTACCGTCTTTTGCTGCTTCCCAGCATGACTTGAGTGTCTGGTCCTCTCGCTGTGCCTTTATGATATCGTCCGGATCCACATTAGGAAGTCTACAATCACGAACTATCAATGGTTTTACTGACTGTTTGTCCTTACTCACCTGGCCTCTAGTTTGAATTGTGCCCACTACAACATCCTCTCCGTGATTCTCTACGGTGGGCCGTGTTCCTTCATCACTGCTCACCTCTTCTTTGCCTGTCCGTACATCCCGATCCTCCGGCCATCTGGCGCCGGGAATATTGCCTAACAGCACATCAAAGGCTGGGTTCTCCACAAGAACTGCCTTTACCAATCCTGTATAAAATGGGCACTCAATACTTACCGTTGCCGTCGGCAATCTACGCACTGTTCCATCGAACAATACACACTGAGTTTCCTCAGAACTTACATCTTCTTCTCTAACCAAACTCCTTCGCACACCTACGCTACTGCAGCCCGTGTCTCGGAGTACCGAAACTACATGAGCACCCAGCCTACCTTCGCAAACTGGAAGGTTGAGTGGCTCCCTGCGAGCCGCTGATAACACGGGAAGGCCATGTCCGCCATCAAGGGTTGCACTATCACCTGTAACACCCATCCCCACCGAATCCGGTTTTCGTTTGCTCTCCCCTTGTGAATACGAAGCCATTCCGTTTGTGCTTCTCCCCCGATTGTCCCCCATGGGTCTGTCATCTCTCCTATAACTCTTGGTTCTCAGAGGACATCCCGCCGCATAATGGCCAAATTTCCTACATACCCGGCACTGATCTCTCTGGATAGGCCGGTTCCCCACTCTGCCCTGAAGTACCTGTCCACGTCCAATGCCAGCCTGATTAATCATGGCTTGAGTCCTAAACGCAGAATCCGAGGTGTGGTTTGACCTGGTTGGATGGGCTTCTCTATAATTTTCAGCAATTTCAATCAAAGACTGTATAGTCTCTGGCTTACGCTCTTTAATGAAAGTAGCAAGCTCTTTACTTACGGTATTCATTACCTGTTCCCTCAGCAACAGGTCAACCATGCCTTGGTATGTTTTGGCTGCCTTACCTAGCTCGACCCAACGGTTGAGGTAGTTTGTTATTCTCGCTAGGTACTGGGGAAATGTCTCCTGACTGTCCGGTCGGGCATTCCGGAATCGTCTCCGATAACCCTCCTCAGTAAGATCAAAACGTTTGAGTAGAGCCGCTTTAAGGTCGACATAGGACACTTCTTTTTCCAAGGCCATCGCATGATAGGTGTCCAGAGTTTTACCTGTGAGCAAAGGAATCAAACATGCAACCCAAATGTTTTCTGGCCAGTTATTAACCTTTCCATACATTTCAAAGCGGTATAGCCATGCATCGATTGAATCCCGCTCTTCTGCAAAAGGTATTAGCCTTGGTTTAGGCACGTTTACTCGAATGGAGGAGGCACTTTCGCCCACATTTTGATTTGTCCCACTGGCGTTTTGCAATTCCAGTTCCCTCAACCTAATCTCATTTTCATCCTGTTTTAATCTGATCTCACTTGCAATTTGCTCAGGCGTAAGCAACGCTATTCTTTTCCTTTCTAACTCCATCTCCAGTCTCCTTCTTTCTGACTCATCTGCGCTCCTCCTCTTTTCCAATTCCATTTTCTCAACTTCCATGGCTCTTCTATGTGCTCTTTCTTCCCGATTCTCAGCTTCTTGTTTCTCTACAAAATCTCTTAATTCTTTCCCCTCATACCCTAACTCTTCACCCAACCGTTTCAATTCCGCCGTGGACGACATGTCTATAGACTTACCTTTTCCTGGACGGTATACCAACTTACTTGTCTCCTGACACCATACACCACCAGATTATCGTAACCTGTGGATACCGACCTTCGTCGCCGTCAGTCCAATCTGCAAATACACTGACACAGACCAGCCTCTGGGTCTTATTAGTGGGGAGGAATTGGGGGATTATTAGTGAGTCATATAGATGGCCGGTTAGTCTGCAACAACACACAGCTCATCGCAGGTCGCGCGGGTGGCTGGTTGGTCTGCAACAAACAAACTCACATTAAATCCTTTCCCCTTTGTCACGCTCTATTAACTCAAGCGCTATAAATCAATCAAATTATGAGTGATCAACGTGCGTTTGATTAAGCCAATCTAAAGGGTTGCATGCATCAGATGCGACACTTTCATGCGGTGTGGCATGTAGACGTCACTGTGTTCAAATGAAGTTACATTTGACGCTAAATCTAAAACATGCACAAGGATAGGACAACAAACTGGAGTGTAATCTCGTCCGGGGTCGCCAATGTAACGAGGTGCGGCCCTTTCGGGCTCCCTGTTAATATTTTAACGAGACCCACTCCAACACAATACACGACGTAGACACTATGGACGTAAGACTGATACTAAAAAGGACATACGAATTTACTGGACGACACTTAACAGAACACAGCCAACCTTTTGTAATCAACCTCCACCCGTACCTACCCCAGCCCTCAAACCTCACACCACCCAACAGCCCATCCTCACACCACACATCCACCCTAGCCTCTCATCCTAACATACGCACCCCATCCAACCTGCGACTACTTCTACCCGTCTACAGTATAGTCTACCCACACTAACTAAGATACAGTCCAGGGGTCCCCACAGCCTTGACCACAGCACAAAGTCCACTTGACGACGAGACGACAGGAACAGCGATGATCCGGGGTGTTGACCGTAACAACGACTGGAACCTCCACAGACAGATAGGCTGACAATGACTCGGACGATGACTCAGACGACGATGACTTGGGCGACGATGACTCACACGACGATGACTTGGATAGTAGACAACGACACGATGGCTCGCTCGACCTATAGCCTAATGTCGATGAGGTGACGGCTGACCTTGCAGGCTCTCAAGCCAAGGTCAGCACATACACCGATGAAGGCGACGACTTAGACAATAGAAAATGACACGATGGCTCACTCGAACGGTAATGCACCACAGCAGAGAACACGGTGAAACAGTAGGTCACGACACCACAGCAGAGAACACGGTGAAACACAGTAGGTCACGACACCACAGGAGACAGATAACCGCAACAGTAGTACCACCTACACAGACGCTCCCCTGGCCGGTAACACCACAGCACTCTCTCTTTCCCCCCGGTTCCTCTCCCAATCTCGTCTTCAGGCCCTAACCGTCATCTTCCCTCAACCATCACGTCCCTTCTCCCTCCATCCACGTCACCTCCGCCCCCACTTTCGCTCCGCGCCGCACGCGCACCGCCTTCGCTCCGCTTCTGCTGCGCACGCTTCTGCTGCGCACCGTCACAGACCTCTTTTGACTGATGGTTTTTGGCGGTATTTATATATACCTCAGAGTAGATGATCTATTCGTAGAATTTCAAAAAAAAAAAAAAATGTCTATTTCCACACACTGGATGACAAACAAGATGATTAAACGACTGACAGGTTTGTCAGAAGATGATGACCTCACGAATAATAGTGATACAACCTAATTATGCCAGAGTAAATAAAAAATCTCGTTGCTGGTCCATTGGATAACTCCAAGTTTAACACACACTGACATTATTCATATGCAAAAACTACAAGTGTGAAGTCAGACATAGAATGCATTGTTATAATAAAATTACCTCAGATCAAAGATTTCCCTATGTTAAAAGCTCTATAACAGTTTTATAATTCACAGATGATGCTGTAAGCATGGAATGGGCCTCTTACCCTTGTGTGTCCAATGAACAGAGGCGAATATTTTTTTGTTAATAATAACAGTAATTTCCCTAGTCTATTAATAATACATCATCCGAAATGAGCCATTGATTTAGACCATTTTTTTTTTAGCCAGGCCTTTCACTGAAGGATCAAGATAAAATAAAGAAACTTTCTGATTCCTTTTTTTTAAATGCGCAGTCTCGCAGTAGATTTCCTTCCTCAGGCTTTTTTTGTTTTTTTAACACTTCATCATATCTATACGAGATCCTATTATCACACATGGCTTAACACTGATACCTTCTTTACATTCTTTCCCTCCTGATGTTACATTCAAAAGTTAGACAATAAGCTAACCTTGAATTTGTGCATGAAGACAAGTTCATCCTTGTGACTGACTCCCCACATCCACTGTCGTGCTGAGGCAAGACTGTGACTCTCCTATTGATGACAGAGAAATAGTACAGTTTGGCCTTTAACTGGCAAGGAAGTGTTCAAATCAAGAGACTGTACATTAGGAATATGGCTGGATCTTGGTAATGCTCTTACTCAGTGATCAAGGTTCAAGTTCTGTGACAGCAATACCTCACTCAGAACTCCAAAAAACATGTCAGACAGTATTACTTTACCATCACACCAAACCATTTAAGCCTTTCTATGTGATGAATACAAAATTTCAGAGGGAAACGTCCCTCTTGACTGCTATATCCAAGTACAGTACCGGTAATTTAGAGTGGTAAAAATGCTGTAACATACCAACGGATTTATACGAAAATATTTTATCTAGACATATAGCATTGTCGAAACAGTTTGCAATGCCCCAAGTCAGATACGTTTCTTTGATAATGTGGTTTGCCATTATGCTGACAGTTTTATTACTGTATATCGTTTGGAAAGGCCTGCAACTATTTCATGATACATATTATTATGTAAATGGTTAAATTTGTCAAAGCACTTAGGGGTGGGAATGGCAATTTCTTAACGCATTGCTGAAATTTTTTATGATGCAGCTGTTTCCTTCCTGAATGCATTTTAACTCCAAAACATTTAGAAGATATATTTTAGTTTACTAACCAGAACTGTAGTATCTTGTGATATAATCAGCTGGTTCATATCTGTTAGCGTCATTATGAGAAGACTTTTGGGACCATCAAACAGCTGTTGAGCACAAAGCAAATAATTATAACACAGTACTGTATGTATAATAATATAAAGCTCCTGAGAATTGTACACAGGTAAATTTAAGTTGACTTTAAAAGAAATAATGAGTAATAAAAGTCTCAGATAGTGCAGGATCCTATGGATAGTTGAAGTGATTCAAATAGCAATGTATATAATAGTAATATGTCCTTCAAACTACACATGGAAACAGCAAAAGTAAACTAAAGGGATATCAATTAAAGCTAACTTTAGAACAGTAATAATACAGATGGCTCAATTAACTTCTCGGCTCCTTCAGGATCATTCAGTATCTTACCGCTGCCATTTTGTTGGCAGGTCTATGGATGGAACACTAGCATTTGGACAAAAGTATGCCAGTCGGCTAGTAATGTCGAGAGTCATCTTTTAACAAACAAACAACATGAACAACCCACAAACAAACAAACTGACACATATATAAACATAACCTGCTTGGTGGAGGTCATTAACATGGAGAAATGGAACTCATGACCTTTCTTATCACCTCATTGTAAAGATAGCCATTCGACAGAATGATAAGGGCTGTGCTCATCGATTCGTCACTTGAATGGCGGAGTGCAAAAAGGGACCTTGACTTACCCAGACTCAGACTTACCTAGATCTAGACTAGATCCAGGTCTGTTGGCAAAATCCAGATTCTCTCAAAGAATAGCCTTAAGGGCAGATTTTGGAGTATAATGTGAGGGATACGTTTAGGCTAAGGATGTAGATATGGACAGTATAGATATAGGTATAGATTCAGGAGCAGGGTTGAAGTGGGGTTTGAATACCAGTCCTTTTCAGTGAGAAACAACGTCTGACACAGCCTGGATGGGGTCCCGAGTGTGAGCAGTCGGGAAGTGTGTTAGGGTCACGGGGGAGCATTAGGCTTGGGCTTGGAAGGTACGGAACACATTCAGGCTGCACGTATTTAAGAATGAAATTGCTGTGAAGTTAGCGTCCCTGTAGTGTAGTGGTAACACGGTCAGACTTGCAAACTGAGTGACCCTGGTTCGATTCCCGGAAGAGACAGGAAATTTCTAAAGTAGGTAGTCTATTTTCAGCCCATCTTCTCAAAAATGATCAATCACAGTAATTTGGTAAAATTCCTGGTGGCACACTTCCCTAAAATAATATGTAACATCTGAAAAATTAACAGGCTGAGCTCACATTCCGTCCGCTTAATAAAGAATGAACACTATGTCGCTACACTAGTCACTAGACTTGACCTTCATTTTGCCACTTTTGGCTGACTAGAGTAAGTCTAGTCTAGTCTTGTAGGCCTTGAGTTTATGGTTTACCTTCCAATTTCCGTCCTTCTTCGTGTTATTGTAAACGCAACGCGCATATCTGTCCAGCGTCCATGATGTTTCAGACATTTTGCAGATAGACTAGTCTAGTCTAATCAGTCTTAAAGTTCTCTTCTCTGCATCTTGCTGGCCTAGCTTAAAGGCTATCGGCGTCTGCTACAAAACTGTAAGCTAGACCTAGTTCGTAGTATGTAGCCTGTAGCAGTTAAAAAATTCCACAGTTTACGCGCGAACCCAGTTTCAATAGCCTTATGGCTTAGTGCGTTAATGATTTCCTGCAGCTAAAAGAATGATCAAGAATTTCTTTCTCGTTGAGTATATTGCCGGAAAGGGGGAAGGGGTGGGTGGGAAGAAAGAATGCTATCAAAACATGTGCATGTCTATTTCTTGCACTGAATTATTGCTTAACATACATTTGCATAAACCAGTTAAGAACTGCCGAGGAAAATATTACCCCTCTCTAGTAGGCCTATCCTTAAAAAAAAAAAAGCATAAAAATTGTTAAACTCGTGAAGCCTACATTCAGAAAGTATAATAGCTTCTCGAATGTAGGCCTAGACAAACTTCATTTTAACTATGAAAGTTGAAAACAAATTCATAACTTCATAAATCAGATATCTCACTGAGTGATCACTATACGAAAAAAGGGTTGAATTATTTATTTTAATTAAAAGAAAAAGGGAAGGGGGGGGAGCAATTCCCGCGAACAGAAACTTCATCCTAATTACCAGCTCTCAAATTCAAAAGAAAGGAGATTTTAGTCCGTTCTAGGCACAAGATACGCACAAATGTAATTACGCACGCGGGCACGCACGCACGCACATAACAAGATTTATTTCTTACAAGCGAGTTTTTTTTTTCCCCATTCACAATTGCTTTACAAAAGTTATAACGTTCAAAAGCATCTAAATATTAATAAAATGGCAGTTAGCCTTGGAGATCACGATCTCTGTTGCCTACAGAAAAGACAAGCTTTGACTTTTTTTCTTCCGTGCAGTGTTTTATCCGTATGGCATTTCTTCTGTGTGATTGTTTTTGCCAAGACAAAAAGCCTTTTTTATTACAGGTTACAGGCCTGTAATTGTACTCTCACTTTTGGGTCGTACAACTTAGGGGGTATATTTCATCTTCCCTTTTCCTTCTTTTGGCATGCCCTTCTTCCAGTAATAAGGGCTCCGGGGG
>JAWQUT010000091.1:27111-41427 GCA_033807755.1 Ellobium chinense | reverse complement strand
ATGAAGGAGGTTTCTGACTTTATGAAACATACAAACAAACTTATTAAATAAACATAAATTCTTCTTGGGAAATAACATGAATGACAAAACGTCTTGGAAAAGTAATTCAGTTGCCCCCCCCTGTTCTCAAAATCGGCAAGGTTTGAGAGGCAATACTCACATAGGCCTACCCATTTGCAAAAAGGTGGGCTCGGCTTCATGGTGTAGACTGGGCCGAAAATTACGTTTTCAATAAAATTAGTATCTTCTTGTTTTAGGTCTGGATATTTGGCTAGAGGTGGAAACGGGGGAGGGGGAGGGAGTCGCTGAGCATAGAGCGGTTTGTCCAAAGATGTTAGTCAGTCTGCTACCCAAGCAACCAAAGGCCATTCTTTTTAAAGCTTGACATATTGTCACTCCCCTACGGTCTGGATGGGTTTTTCCTGCAAGGTCGTGTTCCCAATGTTTTGTTTATTAGCTCAGGCCTGCTAGGTCTAGCCTAATTGGAGCTAAATTCTACAATTTTGGAGCCATTACACCTTGGTGAGTGATAATATACATGTATTTTTGTGCGATCCTGGCCCTGTAACTGAACTGTACTTTTTGGTGCCTTTTCAGCCAACCTGTTTCTAACTACTCAAACTTTTGTTGTAGCTTTTCAAAAATTGTGATGATGCCTACGGATTTTTAAAGTCCATACTCTGTGTTACAGTATCATAGTGTGAACATCAAGTGACTCTACGAACGGATATTATAGCACTTTCGACTAATACCGCATACGTGACTATAAGTGACAATCATGTTCAACTATGATTACCCTGTTGAGAAAGCCAGCCTTCGCCCCTGGTCCAATCCTATTACAGGTCTGTAACCTAGAGGCCTTTTTTTTTTTTGCTAGGGACGTTTCATACCGAGCACCGTGGTATTCAACAGTTATTGCCCTTGTTCCAATATGGCGGCAATATGCGGCAATCTTCAAATACAGGCTACCCTGATATTGATTTAACGTGCCTTCCTCACTTGAGCTTCTTGTTTTGAGAATTAGTTATTGTGGGATAAGTTTATTGGCTGATGAAAAGCAACATTCTTTACAATGTGTAAGTTGTCAACAGCAGTTGTCTGTATACTAGAGTCTAGTCTAGATCTAGTCTAGTCTCTAGTCTACAAGATAGCACGCAAAGTCGAGGCTGGTGGAGATCAGTCCACATTCAGATTGTCCAGAACTGGCAGAATGACCATTTCCTAGACTAGTTTTATCGTTGTCGTAATGCTCTTGACTCTGTGGAGTTTCTTGGATCTGCATCAATCTAGATAGGGGAGGAATTCCATATGTGTGCCAGAAAGATGTCCGCATGCAACACACCGAACCAACAACATACCCTAGGCCTAACGCCAACGGGACTAACCCTAACCCTGATCCTAGCTCTAACCCTAACTCTAACCCTAACCCTGACCATATGGAATTCCTCCCTCTAGTCTAGATATATCCTAGACTAGATAGATCTAGTTTCTCAAGTTTAAGCCAAAACTGAAATGCACACTTCAGATAATCCTGGGGCCTGGGACATACTATAGCCAGGCACATCCATACATATAATTATAATATAGCTACTCTAATACTCATGACATGAAGTTAGACTATGACAGTGACACTTTGTGTCAGTTGTCAGTGCCACTCTAACCCAAGAGTCTCAGGTTACAGATATATAGACTATCCCATTAGCCCCCATCTACCAGCCACTAGCTTTCTTTGCCGGTCAAAATGTAGAATGTCTAGAATAGAGTAGATTAGAATAGAATAAGAGATGCTATGTTAGTCTAAAGATTAATTATTTTGTTCACAAGTGTATTTCCTATTTATTCACAGACTCTATGATTGCACTAGATGAGCTTCGTGCTGCCCGGACAAGAAAACACCAGTTGACACTGCAGTGTGTTGAGGTAGATCTAGATCTAAAATAGAAAAACTTTCAACTGGACCTAATGGCATGCTAGAATTACTTTCGTTAAAGTAGCTTTACAGGGTGAAGATATTTTCATAAATGGGGGCAGCCAGTCATATTTACCCTACAATAACTTGTTACAAACGCATGCTGTGAAGATAAAAATAGCACCATTGAAAAGGTCTTTCCGCACACAATGGTGTGTAATTTGATGGGTTTCTGTTAAACTTAGTGCGCCCCACACGGTGTTTTAGGTTGGAGTTAGAGGTAGAGGAATTTGCCAATGCTAGATATGATACTGGCAGTAAGGCAGGAAAGCTGTATTACAGTGTTTTTTCCGGATCGCATAATTTGCCCCATAAATTTAAAAATCCCCCTAAAAAGATTAATTGAGCATGCACTGATCCCCGTTATTTTCTGCATAGAGTCATAGACCCTGAAGAGAAAGTTAGATATATCTTAACTTCCCCCTCAGAATTTTCAAATCCTCCACCCAAGGAGAAATGTTGCCTCCATCTCTTATGACCTTGAGAAAATGTTGGTATTATTACTATTATGGCTGCTATTTTAAAATTTTGGTGGGGTTACAGTACGTCATCATCTGTGTCACATGAAAGGTCATATTATTATTATCCTGTTTAAAATTAAATCATGTTGAATGCGATTAATATTCTACACAGCAATGTGTAGTGTATTCCTAAAATAAAGATAGTATTGTAAATGAATTTGATTTTTATGTTGATTTCCAATTCCATTCCCCACCAAATTTTCCTCTTAAAACACTTTCCCAAGTTCTTACCAGTGACATATGTTGACAGGTCAAGAAGGAGTTGGAGAAGATTAACCAGCTGAAAAATGAGAAAGAAGCGCTGATGGCAAGACTGGCAGCTCTAAGTGAAGGAACCACAGTCCACGAGCTGGATGGACATCAGCCTCCCAGCGTCAGGGAAAGACTGAGAATTTTGCAGTCATTGCAAGAGAAATTATGTGCCTACAGATTGTTTGGTAAGGTTAAAAAACCTGCTCAACAGTTTTTAAAATTTTAGACAAGTAGGCCTAGTGACCATTGTCGAGGCAAAATTGATAGGAAATTAAAAATTTTTTAGTAATGTAGTCTTACAACCAGAAAGCAGAATTGTACGGTAATCATGCTGATGCGCCATAACATTTTAACTCAAATAAATAAACAAACAGATTTTGTCACAGAAACAGTAGGTCTGCATTGACATGTCAAAGGATCTTTCGGTGGGGGAGAGGAATGGAGAGTATGTGGAGGTACATTCCAAGTAACCAAGGTTTTTTGTAAAATTTATTCGCTGTTGGCGACATCACTTACCACTCCAAATATGTCCATAAGTGATCCAATTCCCACCCCAAAGGCTGCTTCAAAGAACATTTGCTATTTGTGCCACTTTACATCTGACTGATAACGGCAGGGTTTCTTCTAATGAGTCTGCAATATCTTCCACTTTCTGCCACCTCATTCATTTTGTTTAATGTGACTAACTGCAGGTTGTAGTCCTAAATTTTCGGCTTTTCCTTTAGACTTCTATACTTTTCAATTAATAAATGAATGGCAGTTACTCAATCAGTCAGCTGCATTAAAGAAATAATAGTATCAGAGCAACATCTCTGACACAGTTCATAACTCTCACAATTCAGGTCCTTGTGGGTTGACAGTAGTGGCCGTTGATGCTGACTGCCTGGTTGTTACCTTCACCTCTATGTGGAAAAGTATCACAGAGTCCTTTGTTCTCAAGATTGTGGCAGTAGATGGCCATGTTAAGGTGAGTGTTCACAGCAAAACACAGATGCGCAGAGATGGAATCAGGTAGAGTTAAAAAGGGGTTTCCATATTTTTTTTTGGTTTTTCTTTTCTACTTCAGTCACCGTAAACAATATATAATAAGAGTGATCTCATATAAGAGCTGACAGAAAATTGTTAATTCTGTGTTGGTTTCATGCCTGAAAGCAGCAGATTTTCAGTCGAGCATGTGCCTTAGAAGAACCTCATACTCTCAGCTTTTCCACCAACTCATGGCAAAGTACTAGCCCTATACTCCATATTTACTAAATTCCTTGAATAGGAATAACTGAATTTCTGATCTGGTTCCATGAAATTCCTGCTTGTGAGATTCTATCATATATTGATTTCACAGATTATTTTATGGTAATTTCATACCATTGTGCCCTGTTGTGGAGAGCAAAACATGTAAGGTATGGCTGAATTTGCCAGCTCCAGTTGACTCCACTTAATCACAGTTTTCGGTTAATGATAACAGTTTGAGATAACAGGAAACTTTCCCCTCTGTAAATTGAAGTCACTGGATAAAACACATCGCCTAATAGTGATACCTCTTTCTATCTTCCTGAAGTGTAACAATGAAGCATAGACAACAGAATTATTTTTTTTTACATGTGCAGCAGTGATGTGTCTGACCACCATTGTAGGAGATAGTCTTTTTCTGGAGTACTGTTTACAAATAGTGGACTATTCTATACTTTTTGTTTCTGTTTTTCTACAGGTTTCAGGGACAACAATTCCTTATTTTATTGACGTCCAGTCTATGCTTGATAAGTCAAGGAGTCCTATCTGGCGTGAACTGATGGATGACATTGGCCGCAAAATTAATGCATACATTCATAGGAAAGGAGAGCTTGACTTTATTGTGGTAAGGACTACATGGGTTATTTGAATAAGGAAATGACATCATGCACATTGGGCAACCCCTCGCCCCTTGTATATTCCATCTTCCTTACAGATAGTTAAGCATATAAAGGCTGATTGTTCCTGTCATGTGCTGATTTCACACTTTCCTGTTTTTCCTGCCGTTGACTTTGCCAGCCATATCCTTTTCAGACATTCCAGAGTTTTAATCTAGCCACTCTTTGTTCATCAAGGTGTGGTTCCTCACCCTCAGGGTCCGTACGCAGTCTTGGAAAGTCTTGAAAAGTCTTGAATATTGAAATAGTCTTGAAAATAGCACCTTTTTGACCTCTCGGTCTTGAAAAGTCTTGAATTTCACGCGCGATGTATGAGCGGCCAACCGGAATTGCCACTACACCGGCGGATCGATAATAATTTTTTCCGGAAACGGAATCGTGCCCCGGCTGAACTTTTTTTGTAAACAAGTTTATCATCAGTGTCTCGCTCATGCGCTGGTCCAGTTCAATTTTGAATCTACTTCCGCCCGCTCATCCACGAGTTTGATTTCTTCAACTTCAGTCAGTTTGGGACGTGAAGGTGTAAGATTCGGATTCAATTTCGTCATCATCATGGGAAAATGTTCATTCTCAGATGTTTGACTCACAAATGAGAACTACAAAGGCTGACTTGCGAAATGCACGAAATCGCAGCAGGAGGCCTAATGCACACTCTGCAGAAAGAGTTTTAGTGTCGCAAGCATGGGAGAGCATGCACTCATTAGCCATGCCAAATGTTACAAACATAGGAAGCTGGCGGATCTTAATGCCAAAAGCCAGAAGCAGCCAACACCAACCATGATGGATTTTTTTACACCAGCATCAACTTCAGTGGCAAAGTAAGTAGAGCATAGATTTAGTCTAGACTAGTCTAGACTAGACTTAGAATAGGTCATAGGATAAAGATTTGGGTTTTTTTTCGTTGGTTTTTTTTTTTTTTTTTGTGAAAACTAGACTAGCCTAGGGTCTTAGATCTAGTCTAGATCTAGTCATACTCTGTTCAGTAAAACCTTTGACCTTTGACAGAATCACAATAAAATATCCAAGCTGGTCTAGATCTAATTCTAATATGGAACATAAACTTACCCGAGACAGCTATGTATTGTAGGCCTAGTGAGCCTAGTCTACATGTCATGTTTTTGATTTTTTTTTGTTTTTGTTTAAGTTTGTGAATCTGCAATTTATGACGGACTAGACTATCTTCGTTAAGACGTTAGATCTATATTTCCTTTTGAGAACAATCAAGTTGGGTCACCACCTTTACTATTGGCATCTGTCTATTATATACAGTACAGAATTTTCCTAGACTATCAAATAATTTTTAGGGGATAAGAAAACTATTTTTTATAAATTGCTAAATTACTGTTGCACCATGTCTGTGGGATATACAATATTGCAAAATGCAGTAGTGCTTCAAAATTTGCACGAACTTTATTTCTATTCCTGACAGCAGGTTGTCTCATTTGTTTTTTGTTTTGTTTTGTTTCCATTGTGCTAGGTCATCTGTGGAGTCTGGCAAGCCAGCACATCATGCACCATTGCCACCACCATCTTCCAGTACATCTGGCCTGCTTCCAACTGCCACAGGAGATAGTGTTCTGAAGGCCGAATTGCTACATTGTTTAAACATGGTTGAGAATCACCATTCTTTCTCAAGCAGTGCCAATGCAGGCAGTTTGTACAAGTTAATGTTTCCAGACTCTCAAATCGCCTCTCAATTTCAGTGTGGAGACCGGAAGTCTGCA
Source organism: Ellobium chinense (assembly GCA_033807755.1). NCBI lineage: Eukaryota > Metazoa > Mollusca > Gastropoda > Ellobiida > Ellobiidae > Ellobium > Ellobium chinense. The sequence goes on along the minus strand of JAWQUT010000091.1, from coordinate 35,057 downwards.
TACATGATTACTTTCGGTGTTGCGCCATATCTCGAGAGACTGCAGCTGGAGGCACTTCACAAATGTCATTCATATGTCCTACTTTTTGATGAGTCCCTTAATCAACATCTTCAGACAAAGCAGCTGGATACACATGTCAGACACTGGGTCGGGGACGAAATTCACACTAGCTATGTGTGCTCCCATTTTCTTGGGCATGCAAGGACTGCAGACTTGCATGAGAAGCTGAGAGAGTCATGGGAAAAGTTACCACGTTCTGGACTAATGCAACTATCAATGTATGGAACGAATGTAAATTGGGCAGTCTACGACAAATTTGCTGCTGAGATAGAGACAGAGTGTGGCTCCAAACTGATAAATATCGGGTCGTGTGGCCTTCATACACTCAACAATGCTTTCAAGGCAGGCATGACAGCAAGTGGATTTGATATTGGAAACTTACTGAACTCTCTGCACTGGCTTTTTAAAGACAGTCCGGCACGAAGAGAGGATTATATTGACATCACAAACAGCTCTACATTTCCATTAAGCTACTGTGGCCATCGCTGGCTTGAAAATGTTTCTTGTATGGAACGAGCCCTGATTCTTCTGCCGCACATCAGGCAGTATGTAAAGGTAGTGAAGGAAAAGACCAAAAATGAGCCGTCCTGCAAGTCTTTCAAGAATGTCAAGGAGTACCTCACAGATCCACTTATAGAGGCAAAACTTGAAGCCTGTCTCGCCATTGCCAGGATTGTCACTCCCTTCTTGAAGAAGTACCAGACAGATTCACCAATGTTACCCTTTTTTGTCAGTGACTGTTTTCAAGTCATAAGAAGACTTTTGTCAAGGTAATGTACAATGATTCTTTTTAGTCTCCTACTTTTACTGATCAGTTTTCAATATTTTGATGAAGTGATTTTTGTCTTATATTTTCAAAGTATGAATTATTTGTAATGATTTTTTTGTTATTTACCAGATGCATCATATGTATTTTCAAAGCTTGAGTTATTTATTATAAAGGAACACATTTAATATTGGTTCAGTTTGAAAAGAAAACCCTAATGGTTATTTATTGTACTTGTAAGTTGGTGATAAAATAAATGACTGTTCTTTCCATAGCATTATGTAGTAGTATGTGCATTGCATCCTTTATCATATCCTTAATGCTTAGTAAGGCAGTTCAGGCGGTTTTTAAGGAAGCAGGTTTGCATTAATTTTTATTTACCAGATGCATTAATTTTTCATTTTCCAGATGTGCTGATTTTTTTTCATTTGACCAGATGTGCTGATTTTTTTCATTTACCAGATGCATCAAGCCAGAACACCTGGACTGCTTTAAAGAGGCAAAGGACATTTACAAATTGGACTTCAGCAATACTTCCATCTACTTGACCCCTCATAAAATGGACATTGGTGCTGCTGCCAAGGCATGCCTGAAGCAAAGCAAGGCATTTGAGAAGGAGATCCTGGGATTCAGAGTGGGGGTGCTGGATTTCATGAAGGCTGTGGTGAGGAAAATGATGGACAAATCACCACTGAACTACAAGCTGGTGAGGTGTTGTGCCTTCATGAATCCAGCTGTTATGCTGCAGGACAAGGCCCCCAGACTTCTCAGCCAGGCCCTGGACATCATGTTGGAGGCGAAGAAAATTAATGCTCCTGCAGCTGATGAGGTGAAGGATGAGTTCCTTCAGTTTTGCACAGAAGTAAAGGCAGACAGCTCAGACACACATGGTCTTTTTCTGCATTTTAGCGCGGAGTCAACCAGGGTGGATAAATTTTTGCACACCCATATATTCACCAGGTCTCCGAAATTATGGGAGTTTGTAAAATCTCTCCTGCTGCTCAGCCACGGACAAGCCTCAGTTGAACGAGGCTTTTCGTTCAACAAAGAAATTTCGGTGGAGAACTTAAAGGAGCACTCAGTGATCGCCCAGCGAAGAGTTCTCCAGTACATAAGACAGTGTGGAGGGACCACTGAGGTGCCTATGTCAAAGGCACTCCTCACTGCAGCAGCCAGTGGGAGGCAAAATTATACAGCATATTTGGAGAGGGAGAAAGAAAGGAAGAGGTGTGAGGAAAGGAAAAGAAAAAGGGAGGAGTGGGACTCAGAGCTGGATCAACTGAAGGAGAAGAAGAAACGGCTCATCAGAGAGAAGGATGACCTTGTCCAGTCAGCTGACCAGCTAGCAAGGCAGGCGGAGGACAAACAAAATTTCTCTCTATTAGCGAAGTCCAACGCCATGAGAGAAAAGAGCCTGAGCAAGTTGAAGGAGGTGTCGGAGGTGGATGCAGCCATTCAGGCTAAACTGAATGCGCTTGCTTCATAAGTGATGTGATGATTGTAAATAGTGCAAATATGTAAATAAACTGTACATAGCTATTGTTGGCTGGAGGACTAAATGATTCATACTCTTCATGTCTGCAGTCATATTCCTGGTAGGTGTCACCATTTTCTGTAATCATAATACACCCAGTTTTTGTTTTTCAGGTCATACTGCGTCATAGATAAGAGTCTTGAATTTTAAAATTTAGGTCTTGGAAAGTCTTGAAAAAGTCTTGAAAAAAATTTTTTAGAATGTGTATTAACCCTGCACCCTGGAGATGATCCATTCATGGCACAAGTATTTCTGTTCTGTCCAGCTTTAGCTCACTGTCAGTCATGGCTCCTTCTGCCTGGATCAGCCCTCTAGTTTACCCTGATGCCTCCATGTGAGGAGCATGGAGATAAATTCTTTGCCTCCAGCAGTATAAATTTATAAATACGTAACCTGGAAGTAAGACATTCATTACAACCTGAGAAATCAAAAGGTTCAAGATGCAGCCATCTTGTCAGATTTCCCAAGAGAAATTTTGATTTTATGAACTGTTTGTATCACCTGCTTGGCTTATTTATATATTCCAACAAAGAACACTGGTTTTTATGTCAGACTTTGAAAACTTCACCCAAACTTTTGAATAAGCACTGATCAGAGGGGGAGCAGCATTTTAAAGCTTAGTTTAAGCGTCCCTCAAACCACAGTAAATCATATAATATTGTATTATTGAAAGACAAAAGTCTTTCTAGGTGTGTCAGCATGATATTTTTAAAGACTCTGCATGCACTTGGCATTGTACTACAACATCATGCATCGCCTTTAGTCATTCACGCCTCTGCGCCCGGGGAAGCCATAAGCTCACAACTTGTAACAGATGGGAGCTAGTCACAAGGCTAGTGTCATCCAGATGGGGAGTGACACATTTGTGTTAGTCTTTGAATTCCATTTTCAGCATGAAATTTGTTAAACAAATTATGATGGGGCAACAAAAGTACAGAAAATGTTGCCTGACTCACACAATCAAATGTAACATTTTAATTTGGATAAACCACAATTTTCATGGAAGGCTAAAGAGTACAATGTCTGACAGAAGTATCTGGAGCTTTGGGACTAAATGATGCCATAATATTTTCCAAAAGACTGCGACTCTGACAGAGGAAATAAATCTTTGCCAAGGGCCAAATCCCAGTCACCTAAGCCCTATTTCTTGCATACAGAGCACATATATGCAGGTGACATGATGTTCTTTCTCCATAAATTCGATTTTCTGGGTGCCAGAGATAATTGTCAAGAATGATAGAGTTTCAAAACGGAGAATTAATAATTTGACATGTACATCTATCTTTAAATCTGGGAAACCTTATATTTCTTACTTGAAAGCAATTTACATCCGGTTATAACACCAGAAAATGGCATTACTTTTTGTCCAGGCTATTATTGTGCTTTCCTGGATCTGTAAATATTTTATTTGTAAAAATATGTTGCATCTGGTGATTGCTTGAAACAAAATGAAGTAAGTGAAGAAGTTTGTTTTTATTTTAAGGAATTCTTTTAAAGAGTACTTTCAGCCTTATTGGTTTGTTTTTTTTGTTGGTCAGGTAATTAGGGGGAAGGGGTGTGCAAGGCCCAAAGTTGTTCCTGTTGCTGTTATAATTAATATTTCTTTCACTGGTTCATTTTAATTTTCAGAAAGATTATGAGGACTTCATTAAAAAGTCATCCACTAATGAATCAGTGACATCCATTGAGATGATTGTTTGCCATCAGGAACCATCTTCACGGATAGACAAGACACTGACTGTTTATCTGGTGTATCCAGATGTGGATGTCACCTTACCCGAGATAGTGAACATTTCTCCAGGTAAGTCCATTGTGTTAAGTCCTGCCCTCCTCAGACAAGAAAATTGTCAAGTGGAGTGACAGTTATTCCAAGAAATTGGGCATTTGGTGCTTACTTTCTTACTCAGCCTACAGTCATTCTTCAAAATATTTTCTCTTCAGTTACAGGGAATTTGGTATGAAATTATGACCAAGGTTGCCAGACCTGAAAAGTCCAGGAAAATCATAGAAAATTGCCATTGATGTCCTCAGGTCAGGAAAATATTTGGAATCTTCAAAAATAACTAGTTCTCATGGGAAATTCATGGAAGGTTTAAGAACTTTTATCTGAAACTGCATCCCCATGCTAAGACATGAATGAAAACTTGTTGAAAGCCAGTTAGATTTCACATGAAAAAAGTTGCTCTCTGCAGGTTCAACACCTGATATAACCATAAGACCATCTAGAAATATCATGAAAATAATTTTTAATAGTCTGTGGCAACCTTGCATTACACAGAGTAGCCAACTACCTAATTTGCATGAGTTTGGCTTTTACAATTAATATTCTACAGTTACTATGTTAGTGGGCACTTTTCTAATGGTAGCAGTATTGGTTGAAATTTCCAGCCATTTCTCTCAAAGTTTAGACTGTATTGCAAGTCACCGTGATTTTCACTTGAATAATATTGTCAAAGGATGATAGATTTATTGGTTAGATAAAATAGCAGGCTTCATGCAGATCTTTAAGGGCCCTTCATTGACCTAAGATATATTAACTTCCTTAAAAGATGCTTAATATTTACAAAAATTGTCCTGGGTCCATAGATACAGTAGTCTTTAATTTTTTGAAGCAAGGGTCCTTTAACCTGTGCTGCTATTGGTAATATACGAAAATCACAATTTTTATAACTTTACAGAAATAAGGTGACAAAAACTCTAGATAGGTGGATTGACGCCATTCCATCAATCCCTGTTTACTGCAAGTGGCAGTTTCATATTATTCTTTCACATCATGATAGGCAGCAAGTAGATTTGCTGTTAAGTATTCTTAAAAGGTCCTTAATTTTTATCATGGAAAATTGCCACTGGCCTTTCCAGGTTTGGAAAATACTCGGAATACCAAAAAACTTGGCCAGTGCTCTTGGGAAATAGGAATAATTGGATTGGTTGTTCATAATTTCAATTGAGATTACTCCCTCAAGTTCAGTTTAAATTTTTCAGACTGACAGCTGCCCAACTAAAAAACTAGCCAAATTCCACTAAGCTGTCTAAGAATTCGATCACCATTCTACTTTGTGCTTTCCATACAATATCAAACATAGCAAATGCATGTCGCTTGGTCATAGTACATAGTCTGTGTTACTAAATATATAATGTATGGCCTGCTTTTTCTTTCCTTAAGACTTTACCATTGGCTGTTTTTCACTTTCCTTTTCTGTAACCTCTCTGTTATCAAAGTAAAGCTTGCACGGGCTATGATATTGTTAAAAAGCACCCACAGTACTATATTTTGGCCTGGGTAAAGTGGCATGAACCTGATACACTTCATAAATAAACCTGGAAATGGAGACCTGAATCAGCCAATGAAAGTGAATATTTGAAATTGCACCTTTCAGTCAGATTCCTTGGTAACTTCGTATTTGATCTGGCTTGCGTTGCAGAAGTTGTTTTCATAATAAATAGTATGAGATGTTTCAGCCAGTGAAATTTGTAAATGTTTCAGACTACATCAGTCAGTCTTATTCTAGTTTCTCCTCAGTCTGAGTTAGATTCCCTCACAAAGACTTTGTTCTTACCTCGAGATCTATTGGTACATACCAATTCACAAACTGTCCTTACTATGATCTCGTGAGAGGGTATCAGAAAACTTTTCAGACCTAGGCAGTGCTCTAGGCATTGCGTCTCGAAGGCCATCCTGTAACTGCATACACACCATACTCAACATTCTAATGCACAATTAGGTGATGCCCCTGTGTTCTCCACAAGTGACCAAAGGAAAATATACTGAAACCTTAATGCACGTAGCTCAAGTGGATCCCTTGTGAGAACTATGTGGGACATGCAAGGAGATTGTACACAGCACAAGAGCCAGAATGGGTGCTCTGCATAGAAAATAGGCACCTGCACATTTGTTTCTAGGACTTCATGGATTTTCTTCAGCTCTTCACCTACCGATCTTTGTAAAAATGTAAAAATTTGCCAACAGGCTGGATTATGTTTCATGTTGTAATCACAAGGTCTATACACTCTTTTCTGGAACCATGTTAACAGTGACAGTCGTCTATATATTGAAAGTTGGGTTTGATAATATCCAGATTAAGCCTTAATTTGATACATAATCCTTGTATATAACATGCCTAGCAAAGCCATTATAGACCAACTTACATGACCTCTGGGATGATCATTGTGGGCCACCACGATAAAATTGTATGGTAGAGGCGACAATTTGAATCAGTCATTTCACTAGACTGTGATGTAGAGTGGGTGAGGGCATGAATCGGAAATGATCCTACATCTTGTAGATCTTGTAGAATTACTGAATAAGTAAATAGATCACTGGCTTTGCAGGAATCACGGGGGAATTAGAATTCTCTCCCCCCACCCCCCTTCCTTTCCTCCTCCCTTTTCGGACTATAAAAATAACCCGGCCTTGATTTTGTGCTAAACTCAACAGACCAATATGATATTTACAAGGCATTCACAAGAATTCTCAGAAGCTGTGATAATGAAATTTCTACCACTTCAGTATTACATGTATATAATCATTATAAACATGAGAAAAAGAGTACACCAAGGATGAGTTTAACTTTTTAGGGGTTTAGCATAAATTTTTAACCAGAACAGAATGCTTGGGCCTGAATGAGGATTTAAAGAGCAAGAATATGTGTGACTCAGGGGAATGCATGAAATGTGATAGATGGGCAAATGAAGCAATTATAACTCATGTAATGTTTGAATGTCAATTTTATGATCGCTGTAGGCAACGGCTTTATATACAATTTTATGACATGTATGGAACACTTTAAACAGTATTTATTTCCTGAATTTCTTAAAATGTCCAGTTTTAACAAGTCTCTGTATTTATTAAGCTGTGAACCAAAGAATCCTTTCACTGAGAGAATTGATTGTTTATGTAAATATTTTCTTTAAATCGTGTTTTATCGAAAGATTTCCTAATGTTTATCTTTATTTCTAATATTCTCTTTATTATTGCGATTTAAATATGCTCTTATGAATCGTGCCATGTAATAGATGGATATTTATGTATGGGCAGCCGAATCACCCCGATCAGCTGCGCCCCGGCCGTAAAGGGGTATTTCCCAAATGAATTGAAATTGAAATGAATTCACCTATCATGTGAATAGTGCTATGCAGTGAGCAAGTTCATGATACATGAACGCTAAATGGAAGTGTATACTCCGAAGAGATCGCTTCGATCCGGAGCTGACAAAACTCTTTTAAAAATTCAAAAGAAGAATTACAATTTTACGGCGAACAATCCTTTTCATATTTTGGGCCCCAAATCTGGAACAAATTAGCTAAGAGTGTTCGCCAAGCTGAAAATCTAGAAATATTCAAAAGAACATTGAAACAGCATCTCTTTGTCACTGCATTCGAAATATAGACTTCCAGCATTACCATTTTTATCCTAGCTATATAAAAGTGTGTATATGTGTGTGTGTGTGTGTGCGCGCGCACACTGATATTGACAGTATCAATCCAGCGCACACACACGCTAGTTGAGTGTGTGATGTGTGCGCACGTGAGTGAGTGAGAGAAAAAAAGATTGCGTGGAAGGAGAGAGGGAGAGAGATCGAGAGTAGA
>JAWQUT010000091.1:6591-25895 GCA_033807755.1 Ellobium chinense | reverse complement strand
AATTACTGCGGTTGGAGAACGTAGTGATCAAATAATCAAGTACTATACTCGCCACCTGGAAATAATACTGTCGTAAATCCTAAAAGTATCTTTAGGACTTACGACAGTATTTAACCCGAGCAGCGAATTTAGGTCTCTGTTCGTTTGCGAGGTCTTTATTTGTAACCAATAAACGGGCGGCAAATTTATCGCTCTGTAATATTGTCATTGCCTTGTTCAAATATGGCGCGTGCCTGTTGGGAGGCCATATTGCTACAATAGTTTATCATTAATTTCCTCGTTTCCACTGCTGTCAAGTATTTCCGGCCAGTAGAGAGATAGGAGACTTATTGGCTCAGTCAGAAAATGATGTAAGAGACAATATACAGGAACCCCTTTCTTCATAGAATTCTCTGAAATCAGAGAATGACGTCAGTATCATCGCTGAGGTTTAACTATTAATTAGACAACGAATACTGATATTAAAATAACCGATAAAAGCCTGTAGCCCCTTCCTCCCCCCTCCCCCTTTTTTTTTCCATGCGGCTTGCATCCCTTCTTCTTTCTCTGTCTCTAGCTCTCTTTCTCGTCCTCTCACTGTTTTACCCTTTAACATGATGACCTGCCTCGAACCCTAGTCTTCTATTTTTATACACGAGTTGTGAATTGTTTTTGTATGTGCTTGAGGAGAGTGGGTGAGGCTTGTTTGGATCGGTACCTTGCCTGTTCAGTTCAGGTGTAAGTTTGACTCCTGAATAATAATAATAATAATAATAATAAATAATAAATACGACTTTATTTACCCCGTGGGGAAATTGTTTTACAATGTCATACAGTGTTACACATCTCATTCATAATACAAACACATATCGCCCCATATCGCCCCATATCGCCCCACGAGCGAAAGTTTGAACAAAGATACAACTTGTTATACGGAGTCTTCGTCTTCTTATGGATACGATATATATACTGTATCTCCGTGGTTGCCAACAGACAAGGAATATTGACATGGATTTCAAAGCATCGATTAATATATAATATTGTGTCTCCATGATTGCCAACAGAAAACGGCAATTTCACAACATTTTGACTCGTTTTTATTATACAGTATGGAAGTATTTACATATCTTAAAATCATACAGCGCATATGAGTTTGAATCATAATAAATGGAGATTCCATCATTGAGGTTATCTAAATAAATGCAATGCCAGTGCGTTTCTTATGAGTGGGAATGTTAGCAGAAATCACCACCATAACAATGAGCATAAGAAAGAAAAAATGAGTTACTCCTGAATAACCACGTTTAGTGAATTATTATTTGTCACTTTATATTCTAAACGGTGATCACTATTTGTGTGTGGTGAATGTGTGTGCGTGTGTGAGTGATTGAGAGGGAGTGGGGGATAGCAAGCGTGACAGTATCAACCCAGCGAGTTTATTTTTTGCTCCAATGCTATCTGGAAATCAGAAGGTCGGTCTTTACGTTCTCACAGAGGAAAATGTTGCATCACTTTTCATATTAGAGAACATCCACTTACCTGCATACAACGGGACCAAATAGACTACTTATTTTCGGTTTAAACATAGAAGGCTAAAGAGGCAAACGTACGGGACTTTCTGTTTTAACTGTGCTTTCGGTTTAACTGATTTCGTTTGTATCGTCGTCTGCCAATAGATAGCTACGGCGAAATCGGTTATGTATAAGTTTATATTTCGAGTATTCGAAGGTCTTCCTTATCCCCCTTCGCACAAGCTTTGCCAGGGTCATGTCAGTGATACATTATCGATAAACGCGTTCGATGCAGGTACTATATAGCCATACATGTATATGATAAACATATGATATGCACGTTTAGTGGTGACATATTGCGTGCGTATAAATTTAGTGTTCGGTCAGAGGTGTGGGGGAAGGTGGGGGTTGAGGGAGAGGTGTGATTAAGGCATGGTGTTGTTGGGAAGGGGTGACACGATGATGATTCAGGAGACAAAATAGGCGTGCGGCTCAGAGACAGATAGAAGGGTACCACTGCCGAGGAGCATACAGTGACCTGAGATCCTCTTCCTCCCTTACTCGGACAATAAAAGTATTGGATGAATGATCTCTCCGTTACTCTTCCCCTCGCTCTCTCCTCAGTCTACAGATCCTATCCGGATGTGTCCCTTGTCATATTAAACAGATCTTCCGGCACAGTGCCATCTGCCACCTCCTCAGAACGAGCTGATAACACCCGTCTCGAGTCATTCGGCAGAGTGGCTGCGTCAATTCTCTCGCCAAATAGATTGGGTCGGCAGGTCACTTTAGTTGTTTGCTTCTCGGTCGTGCATTTCCGTCACATGGACGACTTGCGAGTGGTTCAGGTTTGACTCTGCGTCTACAAGCAGTAGTCTACTGAAAGTATTCTTGAGCAGGCAGAATATAGTACAGTCAGGTCATGAAATCATACCGCCAGTCAGTGTTCCTTCGATACTTACGATTTGAATGAAACATTCCAAAGATATGATGTAGTGCAAGTGCCAGGCTGCATGTGTTACACATTGTATATATGGATGGAAGCTAATAAAAGTCGGTGTTGTTAAGTATTATTGTTAATTTATTTTAGCAGATCTGTACAGATCAAAAAACAATTTTCACACACTTCATGAGCATCTAATCTAGAATACGGTGGGCAGGTTCAGAAGAGATTCTTGCAAATTTATATTGACCGGTGGAGCTAAGAATCCACTGTGGTAAATTGGTAGATCCGCTGCTGCCAAGTATGATACACATGGATGTAAAAATTTTCCGCGACTGTAACTGTGCATACGGTCCATTAATGCATGAACTACATTTATTCAGAGTCGATGTTATTCGTGTTACCCACTTGCCGTTGTGGTGGTTCAGTTAATTCATATTGTAAAACTCTCCATGGATACAGTTGTATGCTGTTTATCATCTTCTGATTTCAAATAGTTGTGTCATGTTTATGGAATGTTATGCTCAGCCTCCCAGGAGATGTCACAAACACATCATTTTCATAAACATCTCTCTTATGAAACTACAAACCTGTCTTATGTGTAAGCAAATATCCTGCCATTTCCAGCAGATTCTTACAAATTAAGATCGCTAACCCAGACACAGCACATTCGTTGTCATGGTGGATATCACATACGAACTGGTTGGATATTTGGTGATCATACCGACCATCTGCTTCTTTGGTATCGTTGGCAACATTGTGACGTTAATCGTTCTGATCCAAGGCCAGCTGCAAGGCATCGCTTACTCTTACATGAAGGCTGTGGCTCTTCTGGATCTCCTCAGCCTAACCTTCATCGTCCCAATCTTCATTCGATGCCCAAGCTGTGACTTCGATTCGTCTTACTTCGGGCAGGTCTTTGAGGCGTATCTCTTCATAGCTGTCGGGGATATCTTTGTCAAGGCCAGCGTTTGGACGGTGATTGTGTTTACCTTCGAGAGATGCTTCAATATTTGCTTCTCCAGGTCGGCCGTGACGTTGTGGTCCAGCAGACAGCGAAATTTGGCCCGGTTCAGCGTCTTGATCGTCTGCTTGGTCGTCATTGTAGAGAACATCCCTGCATTTTGGTACTTTGAAATCTCATCTTCGGGCGAAGTGGAAAGGACTGAATTTGCATACTCCTCGAACTTCTTTGTTTTCTACCGCTGGTTTGATGCTTTATTCGCCTACGTCGTTCCTTTATTGCTGCTTTTCACGTTCAATGTCATCCTAGTTCGATTTCTCATCAAGCGAGGACAGAGGCAGAACATGATACGCCAGACCAGCAGCTTCACCAGATCCAGACGATTCCGAGAGCAGACGCGTGTGTTGTTCACCATCATCGGCATTCTTTTGATGTTTTTCATCACTATGCTACCCAGTTTCGTCATGCAGCTCATGGCGCAGTATGCCAAGTTTTCCTCGGCCATCTTCACTACACTTAGAGTCACTATTTCCATTCTTGTCGCCATTAACTGCTCTGGAAACTTCATCCTTTACTGCGTGCTCAACCGCCGTTTTCGCACAGCCTTCAAGGAAACATTCAGCTCTCAGAAATGTTGTAAACGTGGCCAGAACAATTTTCAGATCCATCCTCAACGGCTGCCAGATGCAGCTAACGATTGTTCGAACGTAAGTCCATGCCCTCTCACCACCCCTCGCCCACGGAGTTCTGGTGTTTTTTTCGTTGCAAACCATACATCGCCAATACAAACGAGGCGGGAAATATCGGCTTCATTAAAGTCTGACCGATGTGGACAATCAGAAAAGGACAAAGGACATCCCCAACAAGGAAAGTTGCAGCCAGTTAGGGAAGCTGTTACTGAAGGATTGATATCCCGAAGTAAGTTGTTCCCAACCACTGGGGACCCAGACGTTTCATACGGCAATGTGGTTGGTTCTGCAGATGCACCTGAAGCTGAGACTGCAGCTCCTGACACATGTGAAGAATCCCCGCCATTACCACCTGAAGGATCTGCCCAAGGAATGGCACGTCTGAATACGGACGATCCTCATGAACTTCAGTTCCAGGGGACCAATCCATAATTTCAAGTTGTGAGCTGTTCGAGTTTGTGAGTGAAATTCTTTTCTTTAGAAAATATTATTATAAACTGGGACCAGATCTTTACAGTGTATGCTGATCTGTCTGTGGTTCTTACTCTTAAATTAGATCCAGGACCGTATCTACAATGCTGTCTACCTTTGCGCGCTGGCGGTAACTACGGAAAACATCACTGTTGTATTAGGGATTTTCTCGTTATCTTCGCCAGCGCGCTTAGTAAGTCAGCAGCTTGCATACGGTCTCTTAAGTCTACTGTGATGTGAATTTCTGATACTGAGAATAGTCGTGTTTGCCTCGGTTCGTTTGGTGGTGGTAGGCGACAGAGAGCCATCGTGGTTATTTAAGGGAGGTTCGCACGGTTCCAGTTTACCTTGGTATTTCAACTGCGAAATATTGGAATTGGAATATTTGATGTGCAATTCTGGTGCAGTTCTCTTTAGATCTGACGTGGGAGATTGCACGTCACACTGCAAAATCGTCACGCTCAATTAAAATTCGCCTAAGTCATTTTTTTGACTCATTATTTTATCCCAATTTTACAAGCTAAACCACATCTGCCTAGCGCCTCCTCATTGTTTTGCTTTGAGCAACAGGTTGGGAGCGCCAAATTTTTCAAAACAAAACAAAAAAAACAACAACAAAAAACATATACCAAGGCGAATGTAGAATGAGCGTGACGAAATGATGCACAGTGACGGTTCATGTGGAAATAGGAACGAAAACTGGAACCATGTGTACCTACCATAACTCAGGGATCTATAGAAAAAGGGTGCGCGCGATTTCAACAGACCACGTTACAGCAGTTCGTGACGTATAAATTAAAGACATGGCAATTAGCGAACGTATGGGAAAGCCTCATTAGATTAATTTTCATGGGAGGTGGGAGGAAGGGGTGCGACATGACGTCATATCCGTAAAACTCAGTAGGCCTTTGATCAACTTGCGCAGCTTTACTGCGGTGGGGTAAGGTATTGTGTCAGTAGAATATATGTATGTCCATATTAATACTTGTAGAATGTAGAGTGTCTGTAATGATTCAGTTTTTTAAGATTCGGTAATGGAATAAGTCTTTGTACATGCACAACCAGAATTTTAAAAAAATAATATTCTGGTAGTGCATGTAGAATGATATATTATACTTTAGGCCTTCATAGTGCTGAGAACACAAACAGTAAAACTTTTTTTGTAAAGCTCTTTCTCCAGTCAAGCTGGACTCGTGATTAACTGTGTCCAGAGTTCCACCATAAACGCTGTTTTGCTTAAGAAATGATTTGTGCAGTCTCACAAGCTGAGTCAGTGAGTGTGAAAGATGGTCTTATGATCAGGGTTTTACCAAGGAATCTTTGTGGTAGTTAACTTGCTCAGCGTCAAACTTTACCTCCTAAACACTGGTAATTCAATGGGGCTTAGAAACATTGGTCCAAAGTACGTTTGGCACCGCTATGCAAATGGCACCAACGATGGAAGTTCTTCCCTTGTCAAGATAGCCATTTTGCGTCACCACGTGATACAGGAACTTTAATGTCTGTGTGTTTCCTTCCACTCTCTTACCCCCTAACCCCCCCCTTTTTTTTTTTTGTTTCTTTAAAAGCTACAAAGAGATTTAATTCAATATGTGTCATGTAGCATGACATGAGTGATGATTTATCTCCTTCATGCCAGTCATTCATCTGTAGCTGTTGTTCATGTCCATTCCTAACCATCTTAGGTCAGACCACCATCCACTTTTTCTATGTCCATCTCTGCCTTTCAGCCCCTCCATGTTTTCCAGTTATTTCAATTTGATCAAGCTCTGAGATGTTCTTTTATTTGCAGAGTAATTTGATTGGCCATTTCTGACTTTTATTGTTTGTTTTTTATTTGATGATGATGACATTAGTCTTCTTTAGCCATTCAGGTATACAATTGGATTGAAATAGTGGGTTAAAATTTCGCATATGTTATAATGATATTGATGACAATATAGATGGTGATGAATTATATTGATAGTACTTCAAGCATTTTGTGGTTTAGCTATTAAAGAGGTTTGGGTCCCTGGAATAGGTTGTCATGAGGTTTATAATGTAACATTATATCAGTGCATTTGAATGTATCGATTTGTGTCAAAAAGAGGGATGTACATTGTACATTATAAATTCAACCAAAAACTTGGGTACCGAAGTGTAATGCCATTATGAAAACATTTTTAAAATCCTGAAAATTAGCTTAGACCAGTTCCCTTGATAGATCTAATATTACATACAGGGACGAATGAATTTACACATCCTATATAATAAGTATGTTAGCAGAATATGGCATAATTATTAAGAGATACCATGAGTCCTAACTATACAGTACCTGCACTTTTATAATTCCCTGCTTAACAATAACACACTCTCATTCAACAGTCCCAGCTGCTTTGTTTCTTGTAAAAAGTGCTCTGGATAACACAAAACTTCTGATAACACACCGTCAAAAGCTTGGGTACTAAGGATGGCTATCAGGAATTACACTGTACAGTAGGACATCAATGTAAAGTGTGCTTTGGTGCAGGGAAAAATTATACTACACTGTACTGTACTAATTATTGAAGTGTACTTAATATTAAGGTTTGCTTGAAAAATGAAATGGTAGAAAAATAATGAATCTATGTCTCTGAAATTATACTTAGTAACAAGTACATATTAAATGAGTACAGTACTTAATATCAAGATTCCATTGTATATATGCATTTATGGTATTGTTTCTGTGTTTTCAGAGAGAATATCCATCACGGCCCAAATGATTGAGGAGCTCACACACAAGTTCCAGACTTGTCCTTTGTCCAGTGCTGTGCCAGCCCTCATAGGCATTCTGGAAGCCTGCGATGCAGTGGACTTGACAGACGAGAGTGAGGAGGAGGATACAGAGTGACAATCAACTGATATGGAAATTAGTAAATTTCGAAGTTAGTCACAAAAGAACTGATGTCACTGATTGATCAGATGGGATCAATACACAATCAGGATTTAACCAAAGGATCTGCCTTCCAGTCATTTTGCAGCAGGAGTGATAGTTTTCACAGTGAATACCATTTAGAATACAGAGATGCCCCTCTCTAGAGAATTCTTTGAAATCAAGATGGTTGTCTTTCAGTTAGAAAAAAAATTATCATTGTTCCTGTCATAGATGATTGCCTAGGATCTTTTCTGTTATTAGATTCTGTAATCATGCATCTCAAAGTTCCTTTTATTTGTCTAAACTGCAATTAAAATAGACACATTCCAACCAAATTTTTTAATATGCATGTATGGGTATGACTATATTGGGAACCTGGTTTTATTGGACATAAGCCTCAATATCCTTTACACTCTCCTCTTTGTTATTAGGACTGGAATAGTGAAAATCTGGCTGTTATTGCAGAGCTGCCTCATCCTCTTAAAAGTTTTGCATGAGTACTGTAGTAGCATTTTTATACCAGCATGTGGATGAAATATTCTTGATCAGAGTTCACAGACTGATTTCAAGGGGCTCTCATGTAATACTGTATGTCAGTAGTTGCGAGTGATTGCAAAGAAAATCATGCCCATGTCAATATGTTGATGTTAACATGAGAAGACAGTATGGATTATTTCGCAAGTCTCCATGTTCCAGTTCAGGAACGATGGTATGGTGTTACGCAGATAACCCTGTTGCAAGAGACAACAATTGAAACGAAAACAGTTGAGCAGCAAGTACTGAAAAAAATGAAAGGAATAAGAAGCCCTGTTAATTTGCCTCATGATCTTTGTTAACAAACAAATGCCAAACTGAAATGACACTGGCTAAGCCGAAAGTAAATACAGTGGAGCTCACTTAATATTACACATTTGGTATGTAAACATGGATACTGAGCGTAGTATTTTTTATCAGGATTTTTCTTCTCTAAGGGTGCGTGTATGATTAATACGTACACATATTTCTGTTACTACATACTGTACATTTCTGTTCATTCCACACAGGCAGAATGCTTCGTAGAGCAATGGCCTGTGTCAGCTTTCTTGGGGTCAATGAAGATGCTGCGCATGTATGCCTCTTGACTAAGCTTATGTGGAAGTGTTGTAGAAGTGTTTTTTTTATTTTTTTTTTTTTGCACAAGGGTCCAATATTTGGGAAAAGTCAGAATTGGCTGATCATGAGGATCTAATTTTTGCAAGCATCGCATGATGTTTTCACATGTGTGCACAACTACAGAGGTCTAGCATACAAATATAATATTCCAAAGTGGCTCACAGAACCACCAATTTAAAAAGAAACAACTTCACTTCTCCACAAAAGAGACCACATATCTAGTGGACCAGATTTGCATGCAGCTGACTATTCCAAGGCTTATGAATTCTCTTGGAAAAAAAATATAGAAACTACACTTGAATCAGACACTTTTATGCCAGCATTGATTTTTTTGATAAAATTCACATTGCCTTGTTGAAGATATTGTTTCCTTGACAGAATTGACAGATTTGAGGCTCCTCTTTTTAATCAGAAAACAAGTCTTTGGATCCACAGGTTTTGTTTAAACTTTTGTCTACTGAATTACAAAATTCCTCTGCACTGTGTTACTCCAGAGCATCCTTGTGACTGGATTCAGAAACCTGCCCCTCTGACTTTCATCAGACAATATGACGTTATGAACTCAAAATTACATGGGGCTAAGCCACAATTTTGAGTCGCAAGGTGTCATGTCCAAGTTTGTAAGTTAAATCAGATAGGATGAAGTGAATTTAGGGCTTAAGGCAAAGACATTAAAATGAGTGTCCAAGCTTTTAAGAATAAATGAGTCTGGGACATGAGCCCTCTGTGTACTTTACATTTCACTGTAATTAGCAAAGTTTCAAAAAATGAAAGAGGCTTTAACCTGAAAAAAGGAGGCTCAGAATTACAGTATGATAGTAGACTAGTACATGTACTATGTAGTTATGACGTTAGCTCATTTTGAATGACACTTATGAAACACTGTAGTTCACCTAACCCCTCTTGAGGAGCCTCATGGGTTTCCAGGTTTGGAGATCGGGCATTTTGAAAGGGTGTTGAGGAGATAGAATTTTTTGTGAATTTGTCAGTGTAAGACAGTGAGAAGCCTTGTATGGGAAAGCCTATGTTTATTGAAAGGGTGTTAGGGAAATAGAATTTGATGTGAATTTGTCAGTTTAAGAAATTGAGAAGCCTTGTTTGTGAAAGCCTATGTTTATTGTCAAGAGTAAATGCTGACATGTGAACCAAAAGTGATGTGGTGTAAGAGGACACTGTAACTTTTTGATGCAAGCAGGAAAGTGTAAGTAAGTTGTGTGGTGTAAATAGGTTTTATCTGATATCTCCCTCAAAAAAGGGCTTATCTTTGCCAACACTTCTTTCAAAAACACTGCATGGTTCCGCTTGAAACTTCTGTAGTTATTTGCTCCAACAAAATTTTTGTCTAATTCCTGTAAAAATTTCAAAATATCGAAGGCATTCAGAGTTTTGCAAATTTGTTGGAAGATGAGTATTGACAGAGCATGATAAGCCTTTTTATCTTAAGACATTAGAAGTGATCTCCACAGCTGACTTAAATGGGAATGAGAGATTTCATTGTGCAGTGTCAGTGGGCCAACATGAACTCACCACTCCCCCAAGCCAGATTTTCCAGCTCAAGCCAAAACCTGTTTTGTACCCCAGGCCGGAAAATGCAGCTCACTACTTAACAATATAATTTTCGAAAGAACGAAAAGCCGAAGGTATGAAACTTCTGCGCATGCGTGAGTTTATTATCAACAACTTCCTTCCACGAGATTCGATCTTTAGAAAAGTTATACAGTATATGCTATTTAGTTAGGTGCCTGCTGAGTTTGTTGCATTCCGAAAACAGGGTCCGTTGGTGAAAATCCTATGGGGAGTCAAAGAGTTAACAGTTTAGGCTATTCACTTTTGGAGATTTTGAGAAAGTGAAAAAAAAAAAAAAACGTCATTGCCTCCAAGAGTAAGAATGAATATGTTGATCTCACATGATGAAACTGAGATTTTATATAGAAGTATCAGTACAATTCATTTGTAGCTCACATGTCAATGCTGGCCTTGTTTACAGGAATGACATGACAGGTTTGAATTCTGTTTTGGCCTTAGTCTGAAGCCGTTACAAATGTGCACTGTTACATGATGATGACATTTGATGTTTTATTGAATAAATGCAACTTATTGTTTGTGAAAGATTTGTAGTTGCTTACGTGCCTGTGACCTGTGATGTGCATAAATGTGTTATGTATGGAGGTAACGCATTAGGTTTGCTATATTGCCATTTTCCTCTTTCCCATCTTTGCTTCTTTCCTATTTTTACATTAGTGTCTAGTCCTTCCATGAAAACTACATTCAGTGAACCTTTGGCCTGATAGAAAACAGTAAATTATTCAGAGACTAGGCCTACTTACGAAGCTCATTCACAAACGAAGTATTCTGCTCTTTGCTATAACTCTTTCTTAAGACCAACATTCTGATATTGTAAATCGATTATCTTTTGTTATGATCTGAAATTACACTTTTTTTTCCTTTCTCACTCCCATCTATGTTTGCCAAACATCCTGTCAGATCAACCAATACTCTGACTTCCCTTTGCAGTATTTTGTCAAGCAAAGCAACCAGTTTGCCAAGCAAAGACAAAACACTCTGTAATCAAATTGGGCTTATAAGGTGCTTTTCTAGCACATCAGCAGTGGCTGCTTGCTGGATACCCCTTTATTCACAAAGTTTAATTAATACAAAACAATAGTGCCTGAGCATCACTTAAGCCAGTGTCAGAAATTGATTGTAAACACAAAGGCTAGGACAGGCTGCTTCAAAATCTTGTTTCTCCAAGTCCTTAGATTGTGATTTGATTAAGAGTCCCTAGATACTAGTAGGATGTCCATAGATTTTACTGTTGAGATCTCTTGCTTTCAATCATGATTCAGACACTCTCCACAAATCAACATAGATCTACGTGTTTTGAAAAGTCAACCAGCCTAATCCACACATCATCCGAGGAAGTTGAGCAAGAGTGACTGGGTGATTAGCCAGACATGTGCTGCTGAAGCTAGGCCTACAAAACAATTTCCGCGGAAGAAAGCATGCTTTGGGAAATGTAATGCCAAATTTGTGTGTCTTGTATGGTTTCCATTCTCTAAATGAGTTTTCAAAACCATTATAACCGCTTCAACAACAATTACTAGGAATTTACAGAAGGCATTTACTAAGGCTGGAAGTGACCTTTCATTAATTCTAATCTGTCTAGCCATACGCCGGCTGTACTGAAACATCTATGTCTATTGTAAATGCTGATCTAACTGTATGGTGGCCATACCAAAACTTCCGATAAAATTTTGGATCTCAGGAATCTCCTTTCTCTGAAAATTGTCACAGGTTCTCAGGCGGATCTCGGATGGTGTTCTCGGAGCTGCTGATATTCTTGGATTTCCGAGGATTCCCAAAGAGTGCAAATAACGTCCCAATTATCAGTATAGAGGCTTAATGCTATTATTTTCTTATTTCCACACATCTATCGTTTCATCTTTGAGAAGGACCATCACATCTGCTACTGTTTTTCTATCTATAGTGTTTTCAGTCTTTTTCTACATATGCATTCACTTTGAACTTCAGAACTCAAATCTACATTTACTGTTCATGACACCATGCAAAACCCAGGAATCAATTTCTCACAGAACAAACAGTATATTTGCAAGACACAAATCTTAATCTAGGAAATAAACACACTTTATTGTAACAGAGAACAAGGCATTTACAACAAAACTATTTTAATCCACAAAAGAGCTTTTTGAGGATGTTTCAGAAATTACAAGAATTAAAATTTCTCACAATTTCCATACTATCACATGAACATTTTTCAACTGACAAACTTCAAACAAACTGAGGTGCATAAATCTTTCTACTATTGTCTTCACACCTTTAAAATTCTACAAACATAATTTTTCAAGACAGTCTATAAAAGTTTCTTTCAGAACTGCCAAGCTCTTCAGTGGCAAATGAAATGGGACAATTTCAATGTTTTCAAATGCACAGTATTTGCCAGCACTGGGACATGTTTCAACACACATATATCAGTTTTCCAAATACACACACACAAAAAAACAAAAAACAGGAAATACAATACCTGCACTGTTTCAAGAAAGCAAAATATATTTTTTTTTCTACTGCTCCATCTGAACAAATCAGAAAAACAGGACAGACTGCATGACAACCCACAGCTCAAATATCAGATTCAAATGAAGACAAATGGCAGAATTGGCATATTCATATAAGATGATGATTACTTTCACAGTCCACCTCACACCTAAAGACTTCCCAAGAAAAGATTTTTGATCCTTTTCAATGCAAACAAATTTATTTATGAAGATGTTAAAGAAATTCTGAGGTGATACTGTGGAAATATTCCTACATCGTGCCCTTTCAAAGTGCACACCCATTCATACTGTGTAGTCTTCATTTCATAACGAAAAAAAAAGCACTGCAAACTCCTCTTTATCATTCTAATCACAAGAAAATGCCCTTGGAGGCTCCAGTGTAATCAAAGTTAAAGGAAATTATAATAACTTTGCATAAATAAGAAACTTCTACACAAATTACACAAACTTGCGATTCCCACTCATTTCCCTGCTACTGACGCATATATACCTCCGTGTTAGACATGATATTATTTCACATCCTGAGTCAGCCTCTTGTTTGCCTTTTCCAAGAACTTCATCAGTTATCCCAGTTTAGTCTGAGTCACTTCCTTCATGGGATTTCTTGTGAATACGCTCTATTTTCTTCTTGTGATGTTCAATAGCAGTCTGCCAAAAGAAAAAGACATCAAGAAATGCATTTTTGCAAATCAAAGAAAGGCGACATTGAACAATTTCAATAACATCAAATTTTATTAATGTTGGAACATTTAGCATTAATCACAAGAAATTAAAAATGCTAGAAGCGCCTGTGGCCCTATCCATAACCTTTACATTAGTTGACCATTGCAATAACCACAGGAAACTCCCAAAACATTAGAAGTGTTCACTGTAGTTCACACAGTATATTAACTAACATATGGCTTTTTTTTAAAAATCTACTGGAGAGTTCACTTCTCATGTGATAAAATGCATGGTCACACATTTATCAAATTCACGAATTTGTGCATTCTTGAAGTTATTTAGTACTTAAGTTGCGAGTCGCACTCAGAAACTGAGAATGCCATGTCTAAGATTTGTGGGTTCAAATCTTGGGATGGGTGTTATGTTGCAGTGTCCTCCCTTTCCCTACTCAGATGTAAATGAATACCTGGATTTACAGTTGGGTGGACCAGGACACTCCATCACAGGCAATCAGCAATGACTTTGTTATGCATTTCATCTACAGTATTATGTATTTACATGTATGATGCATACTCGTCTATGTATTTGTATTAAATGAACGAGATGTATTAGTTGTATGGCACTGTAAGACAACTTCCCTATGGGGCCAATAAAAGTCCTATTTATTTAAGTTGAAAGATACATAAAATCATGCTAAATATTAAAAAAATAAACAAAAAAAAAGGTGCAGAGTAATTGCATCAGATATTATATTAGGTATATAGAAGGCCTCATTCACATAGGAATCTCCATAAAGGTTTCAGTTATATGCATACTGTATTTAACTATGCTAAGGGGCCACTCTGAGAAACTTTTAAACATTTTTTTCTGAAATAAAAAATATGTTGCTTTACCTTTGAACGACAGACTTGACACAACAGAGGTTAAAATAAAAAGGACATAAGACTTACACCAGACAAAGTTATAATTTTCATTCATAATACAAACACATCATACATGTAAATACATAATATTACAAATGAAACATAAAGTCATTGCTGGTCACCCACAGTGCAGTCCCTGGTCCCCTCCTGTTTCAAAGCAGAGCACTCATACACTTGATAATTCAAGTGAGGAATAGGGAAGCGAGGTGCTTTCCCAAGGACACAAAAGCATAAAACACGTAGCCTGAGAGTCAAACACACAAACCTTAGATTTAACATGTCAGTTTCTGAATATGACTCACAAATCACACACCCATACTGCCTCCCTTGGAGTTTCATCACAATATATACTCACCATATGCTGTCTAATTTGGGCTTCGTGGTGCGAAACCTCATCTTCCAGCATTTCCTTCATCTTCTCCAGCTGCTCTTTTTGCTGTAAAACATACAGAACAAGATGTTAAACCTCAATGTGCTGAACACAGCCAAGCATACTGGAGAGGTGATTTCTCTGCTACAAGTTCTGTTCTCATGGTGAGACCAAATCCCCCTAGTTCCCTTCCCCAATTGAAACTGGCATTTAAAAGAGATTGGCAAAAAATAAAACCACTTTGGAACTGATAATAAGATTCTCAGATCAGAAATGTTCCAATAACCTATGTCTACTGAATTATGCATAATACATACAATACTCTGTTAAAATACTGTGAAAGGCTAAATGCTAACGACATCGTGCCAACATGATACATGCACACAGCACATTCGAATTCATTTATTTCCATCTGAGTTACACCAGGATGTTGGACTATCTCACACCCCAAATCCTTTAGTCCTCCAAAACTAAACCATAAAATAATATTTCTCAATTAAAACCAACTCCACTGCAACAGTGAAACCATACCCTTAGCCTGGGCATGCCTGCTTGAAAGCACAATCAGATGAGAACATGAATGAATTCATTTCTCACAGGGAAAACAATATATATCTTTATAACTGCTAGACACAACAAATTAAGTAGGAAGTAAACACATTTTGTACATAATTATCATCAGAACTGCAGAGATTCATTTAACAAGGATTTTGACAGCAATATGCAGTCTGAAGTTTTTGTTTCAGTGCAGAAAGTATGCAATAAAATTTCACTTCCTGAAATCTTTAATAAAAAAATATGTTTGTTTTTATATAGATTCTCAGAACTGCAGAGATTCTTTAATAAAGATTTTGACGGCAATCTGAAATCTTTAATTAAAAACATTTTCGTCAGAATAAAACATAGCATAATCAGCTGTGACTGATAGCTTGAGACACAACTTCGTTATTACAGTCAGGGATATCATGCTGGTCATAGTGTTACTACTGACACCAAGTTCTGGTGCAGGGTTAATTCTGCTCCTAGAAAATGTTTTTCAACTTTTCAAAATCTTACTTCAAAAAATTAAGACCTCCAATTCCCAATGTAACAATTAACATAAAAAAAAAATTTTTTTTAAATGAAGGGCTGCATCACAAAACATTAACTCGCCAAGAGTGTAGTGCAACTGTCTTTCGCCAAGTGCTTGTAGGCAAATGATTATTGATTGGCTGGCTTTTCAATATCATGGGCAGCCTCGGTTTCCAGTTCACATAATTCAAGACTTTTTAAGGTTACATGATGAAAATATAGTAGTTTTCAAGACCAAATTCCATTCTCAAGACTTTTCAATATTTTCAAGTGTGAGTGCAGCCCTGCAGTGCATACAACTAGGCTATTTTGTAAAGAGATCCAACATTTCTTCAACTTTTGGGAGCAGCAGGCCCTTTTCCACAGACAATAAACAATACTAACCAATTGACGAAAGTATTGTTCCTCTTTAGCAACCTCCATTTTACCAAATGCTCCACCTGCCTCCCTGGGAAAAGAAAGCGAAGTTATATAAATGTCCTTCTGTTTCATGCCATTGGGGCACAAGTATTCTAATCTAAACAGCTCTATAGCATCAATTTCAAAGCTTAAATCATAAAGTTTACATCCTTTCACACACTGCATGAAACCATTCTGTAATAAAGCTGAGGGGTTGAATTCATGTAACACTTCTGCATTTAATTATAAAAATACCTACACAGTGACATTTCCCTCCCCTTCCCCACCCCCTCACCCAGAAATAAAAAAGCCAGGGTGTGTCCTGAGTAAACTTCAATGCATGTTTTAGTAACTCGTTAAAATATTAAACAAGTACAGAATCATGTATGTAGTCATGCTTTCCATCGTTTTTTCAAAGGGTTGATCGTACATGAAGGTGTGAGGAGAGGGGCGGTCACTGATGTTTTACGAGGGGGTCCCGAGCTAGTTACAGCCCTGCTCTCAAGGGATTTTATTGTAACAATAATTAAATAATCATACCTGACAGTTCCACCGCCACCACCTCCCTGAAAAAAAAAAAAAAAGATAATAATATTCATCAACCTGCCTGGAACAAATGTATTGCAATCACCCTTTAACTCAACGAGAGGCTCAGCTGGGCAACAGAACGATCACAGTTTGTTTGCCAGATGTTAACAAATACAGCTCCAAAGCAGCTATATAATGTCCAGTCAACCGTTTCCACATCCTCATTGAATCTTTCATGAATTAACGTACTGTTGGTGCCAGGGCCACAGCTGATAACAGGCAACAATGAGCCAAAGTCTGAATATTCTGGAACAAGGACTCTCTGTATAAATATCACCAATCCATTTTCCAAATTTAGCTTGCTCTAAATTTCATGTGGAGGCCCTCTTGCTGCATTTCTGCAACTGATAACACCAACTACTGTCTACTGCAGTGTTATCTGCCTACACTGTGGGGACTGACTGATATCAAGAATAAAACGAATAACATTGCATGGCACTGTTATTAATGTAATTGAAAACTTAAT
The DNA here is from genome assembly GCA_033807755.1 of Ellobium chinense. Taxonomy (NCBI): domain Eukaryota; kingdom Metazoa; phylum Mollusca; class Gastropoda; order Ellobiida; family Ellobiidae; genus Ellobium; species Ellobium chinense. Next base: position 8,740 of record JAWQUT010000091.1, on the reverse strand, counting down.
CCCTTCAGTATAAATAAGGGTGAGTTTATCTTTTGTTTTAATTACACATTACATCAGCCCTACATTCAGGACAGTATTGCTAAAGTTTGCAGCTAGCAGCTAACTCTATCTCAATCTCTACTGAAAAAGACCGGAAGCTTTCCACATTCACTTTATTCTAGAGGCAAAACTTGCAGACAGATTGTTCTGCCATATTTTTTAAAAAAATGGAAAGACTGCCCTAGCACACCTTAATTTTAACTTAGATACAATTAACCTTAAAAGTGCATTTATACAAATTTTTTGCACATGTTGGCTGCTACCCAGGAAGCAGCAATTTCAAGGCAAAGAGATAAAAGGCGGCCAACACCTAGGTCACACCTCAAGGGCATTGCATGGATCACAATTCACAGGTGCCTAATGCTATTACTAGTACTACAGTTTCGATGTGCAAGGATGCAGTCTCTTTTTTTTTATACTTATTCCTGAATCTACTGAGACCTGATGAAGGCTCCTGGCAGAGAATGGTGACTTGTCTTTTATGCTGATCAGTGGGACAGATCCCATAATCACTTAGTCTTAACACCCATGGTTTTGTGTAACAAGTATTATTATCATAATTCATATTTTATAAGACGATTCGCCAGTCTCTATTAATAATCATTTAAGAGCCAATCAGCAACAGTACTGTGATCAAACCTTGCTCAAGGAGCTGGTAATTTTGCTGCCATACATTGTACATTATATTATTTGAATTTCCTTACAAAAATATAGCAGGTTAGTTTAAAAATATCCCAAGCCTTTGCTGCAAGAGTTAAAGTACAATGCAAAATTACTAATTCAAAGCCACCTCTGATTCTGACCCTATAATGAACTACAAGAAGTTTAATGGTAAAAAAAAGCTTCAAATTTTATTGACACGATGATTGCCATTGGACTCACCCTCCCAGCTCCATCACCCATCTGGCCTCCACTCATAGCTCGCACACTGCAAAAGACATCGTGAAGAAAATAATGAATAATGTTATCAACAATCCACACAAGGCCCGTGCAGTGCAGATCCAGCTGCATGGTGCTAGTGATAACAGACGCTCCTCCAATGTCACAAACAGTTCTAACAGTCTCTCAGGCCAGTACTTCTCTAACTTGTATCGATACAGCAAGTCTCGCACTAAAGTCTAGGACAATATAGGTCCTAGTGTGAGTGAGAGATGGCCATAATTTTCTTGTCAGTAACTGATGTCAAGAGTGTTTGCAAGTATTCATCATTGTGCAGCTAACTCTAGACTGCAAGTTTTATATAAATTTAGACTACTGTTTAAATGTTTGACACAGATCTTGACAGATTTATATTAATATTGTTAACTCCTATCTAAGATTTGAGCAGTATAACTGTACAATGAAACTGACACAAGCAGCAGCATTGGTCATTGGAGTACAGATCTATAGTTCGTGGTCCACAATTGATAGACATTGATATGAGATGTATTCTTACAAGTGTGGTGCGTTTGTGGAGAGATGCAGATTGTCCAAAACTGAGCTAAATGGGGTTTCTTTGCATAAACCAGTCCACACCAATTATAGTCTGACCACACACATGGCTAAGCTTTAAATTAAAATGGTGAACCAACTATGTATCCATCTTACCAACCATACACTGATTTATATGAGGGTTAACAAAAGATCTAGCCAATCTAGCCTTAGCCTGTAAGTTGCAAATACTATAGCCTTAGACTTCGTGGACTAACTAATGCATGATTAGCCTTTTTTTAACAGGTCCAGGAAAACCTCCCAATCGGGCAGTTACTGCTCCATTGGGAAGTAACTGCTCGATTGAGCAGTTCTGAGGCGCAGCTCAGTTGCTCAAACGAGCAAAAAAGAGACCCCTGTGTCAAAAATCACAAGGAAAAGTTAGCTTAACTCTTCTCGCGCACCTCCAATCCCCAATTTCTAGCTGCTAGACTGGCACCAGCACTTGGAGAATGTGGTAGTATCAACAGAATTTGCGGCGATTTCTGCGCTGAACGATTAGAAATTTGCCACTGTAATAACAAAATCTCAATTTACCTTGCATAGTTCACGTAAAAAAATAGCAGTCAAGAAATACTAACTTTGAAAACATTTGATAAGTACGTAGCAACTTGTGAGACAGTTTCTAGTAGGCCGCCAT
>JAWQUT010000090.1:2028513-2054449 GCA_033807755.1 Ellobium chinense | reverse complement strand
GAGAGAGAGAGAGAGAGAGAGAAAGAGAGAAAGAGAGAGACAGAATAATGAACATTGCATTGCATTATTGATATTGACACATGTCTTTTTGTTTCCCCTTATGTCTGTTAACTCTTTTTCATAGGATGGGGAATTAACCTAGACTCGAAGCTCTCTGGAATTTAGTATATCGCATGATATTAAAGTTATTGCCACTTGCCTGTTGATGTTTTGTCTCCCTGATGTGGTTTAAATGGTTGAAGATTTTGATAAAGTGACATGTTCAAAATCTTTTGTATCATGTGTATACAAAAGAAGTAATAGAGCTGATCTGATCTTTGCGCATTTGTTTTTTCAAAATGCATGACACCTTTATGTTCTTTTTAAAAAAAAACAAAACTCGTTAATGTACAGAAAGGAGAGCACTAATTCAGATAGATGCTGTAGATTTTGTCAGCTTCTCACATTTTGAAACACTGGAATTCAGCTGAGCAAAATTCATTACTGCGCTCGGTGTTGCCATATGGTGCGCATTAAACTTAAACTGAATCAAAGATAAGAGTTTTCAAAATTCAGTGTAAAACAGCATAAAAAAAAATCAGTGTTAACAAATTACACTCGACTGTGCAAACAACAATAATATATGGAATTACGAGTGCAAAAAAATGTATGAAGTTTTGCAAATTTAGTGATGGGTAAAAAATAAAAAGAAACTGCCTTTCCAGGTCATCATTTTTCAATACTTAAGATTTTCAAAACGTCCCACATTTTTATAGATAATTAATTGGCAGGTCTGTGAATGAAATGCACATTGTTTAGTACAGGCTGAATTCTTATATAAGTAGCGTAAACATTCTCAGCCTGGGTTAACGAGAACATCTCATACTCGTGTGAATGAGAACAATTTTTTTTTTGTTCTTCATCCAAAATGAACAAAATTGACTTAGTGCCAAAGTTAGCAAGACTAAGACTCATTTTGCTAATAACAGAGCAGTCAAAGATATAGAAGAATAATTGAAAAATAATCATCACCCGGGACAGTAGAGTCACAGCCCTGGTTTCTCTTACACCAAATCACTAACAGCACACAGGTGGACACATACTGACCATGAGCCCGCCTGCTAACAGGCATTGTGCAAGATGTCATAAGAATATAATTTTTTTATTAAAGAATGAAAGGTAATCCATACTTATCGACATTTGCAATGAATCGATACTCGCGCTTTGGTTTTGCGACCTTTATTTACTATTATTTTTCACTTTGTGGTTGTCATTCCCTCGATACGGTATCTGTGTCATAAGCTATGCCTTATTTTGCTATGGTGCTGGCATGTAAACTCAGTTTTTCCGTAGAAAGATCCTGTACACCAGCATGTTGCATTGGTATTCCTTTTTTCTCTTCTTGTTTTGTTAATTTTTTTTTCGTCCTCTTCTAATTTTTCCTCCTTGTGAGACAGTACAGGTCTTATATGAGAATGGAAATCACAGAGGAGACGAGGAAAACAAACAAGCCAATGTCCGTTTGGAGAATTCTACATTTCTTACAGTAGTATGAATGATCAGATTTTACACTAGAAATTACCTCCGATTATATACTACATAAATAGTTTTAGTCTAATGTCACAGATTTGTCATCGTTGTCTTTCCAAGTGGTGTTGATCGTGGTCTCCTCTTAGTCAACACCTTCCTGCGGCCAATTAAGCTGCTTCACTAAGCCACCTTTGGGTTTGGCGTATTTGCCATATTTTTCTAGTGCCAGGAGCTTGTCGGTGGAGCGCCATCCCACCTGCCCAGACGTGGTTTTGGGCACAGGTTTCGTTGAAGGATGTACGGTTATGTATCTGCAGAAGAGAAACAGGAGTAGGTGATACGTTGGGCGAAAATGGAGGTGAGAATTTCATTTGATGACATAGTAAGGACATCAATGTCCTCCTGAGCATGAAGGAAACACGTTAGAAACTGGGCAATTACAGCAGTTTTTCTCTATGTAGCCGCCATGCTTGATTACAGTTATAATCCAGAAATCACTCCTGACCTGCAATTAATGTTGTTTAACAGTCTTGTTAAGCCAATATTGAGTTACTCCTGTGAGGTATGGGGATTCTGTATTGCGGATGTTTTAGATAAATTATATCTGCAATTTCTAAAGTCAGTCTTGGGTGTTAGCAAACTACTCCTAACAACTTCGTCTACGGAGAGCTTGGTGTGTTTCCGTTACCCTTGGACAGAAAGATTAGAATAGTAAAGTACTGGCTAAAGATTATTGATGAAAGTGATGAGTCAAATATGTATGTTAAAATGATATATAAAGAATTGTATTGGCAGTGTGAACGAGACCCTTGTGTGGAGAACTGGGCTTCACTTCTGAGATCATTACTTTGGGTATGTGTGGATCGAGCAAAGGGTGAACATTTATTAATATTAGTGAATTTGTGCAGAGATTAAGATGTAGTTGGCAAGGACTGGCAAGGGGGAATGGCCGCGTATAGCGAAAATAGAATATACAAGGCTATCAAACGAGAATTTAAGTATGAGACCAGCCTTAATGTCATAAATAATAGAGCGTTTAGAATTGCTCTAACCAAAATCCGGTTAGGGTCTTAATGTCGGAAAGGGGTCGGTGGGGGAGGCCGAAGTTAGAATTTAAAGACAGGCTTTGTACACAATGTAAGGATGTGGAGGATGAGTTTCACTGTTTGGTAGTCTGTCCACGATTTGTTGAGGTGCAGAGGAAATATTTGCCTGCATACATGAAAACTAGATGTAAGCAGGTGAAAGCTTACTATATTTGTCATACTCCTACCTCCCCCCTCCCCTTTTCAGTCCTCCTGAGTAACAACTCCTTTTATTCCTCCTTAGTAACAGCCCTCTCTCATTAGTCCTCTCCCCTTGCTTTATTGTCTCTTCCTGATCATCCTTTTGTCTCAGTTACGCCACAGTGCACATGGCCTGTGTTTCGTTTGACCATCTCGGACTCATGGTCATTGCGTCATGGCGCGGCCCACGTGGGGTGTTCGGTTCTTTGGTCTGATTGGCTTAAATTTTAAAATTGTTAGTGGTTACGCATTCCTGGTCTTGGAGGGTGGCCAACCTTTAGGACTGAGGGAGTGCGTGGTCAGCTAGCGATCAGGAAGCCGCTCTTCTGAGAGCTGGAGCAACCTTCGTCCGCCACGCCTTGACTGTTTACCACGGAGAAAAGGCTTAAGTACAGACCGCATTGGCTCAGTTTGGTTTACACGTTTATTTTGTACTGGAACGTTTGTTTTGCACTAGAAAGAATGTAAAAATTAATAAATTTCATATTGTATTTCATGTGTGAAACGGATGTGTCTCTGAACTTCTTGATGGAGTGAACATCTGCTTTTATTGTTATTGAGACTGGGGTGCTTGACTCCCTTCCCAAGCCTCATACCCTAATAACATAGGGACTTATTTACCACCATCATCAGCCTAGCTAGACGAACTTGCCCTACGACCATCATCACCATCTACACGATTTGATACATCATTCTTATCTATTGTGTTTTGTCCTTCGGGACTCCTCCTTACCCACCCGGTTACATAGACCAAGTATGTATAAATTTGTGACTATGTTTATTGAGAAGAATGTCACCATACTAAATAATACTGCCATATTCTGTTTCAATATACTAAGAGAATATGGCAAAGGCAAATTGTGGCAAATTATATACTGTATTTCAAATTATATGGCAAATTATATATTCCAAAATATTACTGTGACATAAATTACTATAATTAATTCCTGTGACATGCAGATTAGGCAGATTGCACTACCGATGTAATTCAATGTACTATGTTTCTAATATGACATGTAGTATAGGCATATTGTACCACTAATGTAAGTTAAAGTATTTTCTGGTGCTTTATCCTATGATATGTTGCATATATGCAGATTGTACTACTGGAATAATTCGAAGTATTCCTTGGTGTTCCTATGGCAATGTAGCATAGACAGGTTGTGCTACTGATGGAAAGCTAAGTACAGGGTGTCACAAAAAAAAAAAGAAAGGGACCCTCTGTTTTTGTCATATCAGGAAAAGTGTTCAAGCAAACCCTATAAAATTTTGTCACAACCAAGAAAAGCCAATGGAGCATCAACTTCCAAAGTTTCGGCAACAAATACAAAAAACAGCAAAAATATAAAAAAATTATAGAAAGGAACCTAAAGTTTAAAAAAGCATGAAAATAAAGTTACACAATATGCGTCAAAATGCGCGCAATCGAGGTTGCAACATTTGAAAGAAACAACATGCTGTTTATGAATTTAAGGCATATGAAAAGGTGGAGGGTCGGAAGTTATTCTGTTGCAGAATCGTTTAAAAAAAAATTCTCAGGCTGCGTGTATGACATGTTCCAGATGCCTGCCTTTTCTCATGGCGCACAACTGAAGGCGGCGCTTGAAATTTACGAATACACGTCTGCAAGTGTCAGGATGGATCGTTCTAATCTAATCCTTGAGGTTTTGTTTCAGTTCCTCAGTTGATGCTGGGGACCGCTGATACACATTATCTTTCAGGACACCCCACAGAAAGAAGTCCAGTGGGTTTAAGTCTGGAGAGTGTGGTGCTCACTCGACGTCTGATCTGCGGTTGATGATGAGATCCTCGAACTTCTCCCTCAGCCAGGGCAGGGATATTGTAGATGTATGCGCAAATGCACCGTCCTGCTGAAACCACTAAGTGTTTCTGTCGAGTTGTTTCCGTCCAAGTGCAGCCCAAAACCGCTTCAGCACTTCCACTACTTCCAGGTAGCGTGCTGAGTTCACCGTCTGCACGAGATCGTTCTCGTCCTCAAAGAAAAAAGGTCCGATGATTCCTTGGCTGCTCATGGCTGCCCATGCAGTACATTTCTCGGCGTGCAATGATTTTCTCGATAACATATGTCGGTGGCTGACTTCCCCACACAATACAATTTTTGGAATTCACATAACCAGATAGCAAGAAGTGGGCCTCATCGCTAAACCAAACGTTGTCCAGCCAGCCAGGATGTGCCTCAAGTTGCCGGGAGAACCAAGCAGCCATATCAAGCCTCGCCGTAATGTCCGTGCGGCTGAGTTTTTGTTTAATGCTAATTCTGTACGTTTCAGATTCAAATCACATCGTAAAATCCGCCTGACACTCTCATGAGATACTAACACTCCAGCTTCCTGCACCCGGCGTCTGAGTGAAGTTTCTGGGGAAACGTCAATGGAGTCCAGAATGCTAGTGATGTTCTTAGCAGATCTTGCCTGGCGGGGTCTCCCTGAATAAGAGATGCGTCCGAGAACCTGCCGATTCAGATTCTCTTCTGTGCCTTCTCACTTCTCGCCTGAAACGTTGGATCCAGGCATACATTCTGCTTTTCCTGGGACTGTGTCTGCATTCAAAATGTTTTCTAAACAAACAACCTGTTTTGACATAGGAACCCGTCTTGAAGTAGGTTTCCAGAACAAATATTTTATGTTGCTTGGTCCAAGGCATTGTAATGTAACACGGGAAATGTCTAAACAGACTTTGGAAGTGCAAAGAAATTGAAAAAAAAAAACGGTTGTTTTTGCACTGCAGGAACATCAACATCCGTTTCAAAGTTACCGCACATCAGCGCCATGATAGGGTGCAAATTTTCGCTGTACCATCTTCTTTTCTAGAGCGCACTAAGGTGTGCAAATATAAATGCAGCTTCGTGAAATTTTCACCACACATCATGCACTGAATGTTTTCGGTTTCTTGAAAATTTTAGACTCTATGTTGAAAATTGCGGATTTTATTAAGAAAATTGACGGTCCCGGTTTGTTTTTGTGACACTATGTATTTCTTGGTGCGTACTTCTATTGCATAGACAGAGTGTATTACTAATGAAATTCGATGTATTTCCTGGTGTTTATGTCTATAAAATGTATCATGGCCAGATTGTATTATTAATGTAAATCGAAGTATATTCTGGTGTGTAAATATATTACAGTATATGATTGTAACCTAGGCAGATAAGAATGTAAGTCCTATGACAGGATAGCGCAGGCAAATAGTATTGCCCCATATTAGGGTATCGTGTGTATGTGTGTGTTTGTGTTTGTGTGTGTTTATGTGTATGTGTGTGTGTGTGTGTGTGTGTGTGTGTGTGCGTGTGCATGTGCGTGTGTGTGTGAGGGGGGTGCGTGCGTGCGTGTGCACGCGTGTGTTTTGAGGGGGATGGGGGNGGGGGGGGGGGGGGGGGGGGGGGGGGGGTCCGAGTTGTGTTGGAAGCGTAAGGGTTAGGATCTGTGGGGGAAGGTGGAAGTATGTGAGCTGGAAAGAGGGAGAAAGAATGAGAAGAGCCAGGCAGAGCAGAGCGAAAGAGATAGAGTAGATGAATGGGGGTGCGTGAAGGATGTTGAAGGAAGAAGCTGGAGGACATGAATGAAGATGCATGCCTGATGTTTCATAATTGTGTAATGTATTAATGTAAATTGAATGCTTTTGGCCTAGTGCCTATAATAATCTGAACTGAAACTGAACTATGACACGGGTCAAGGACATCAAAATTTCATAACAGTAGATAGACCCTTTTTGTCTTGAAGCCATTATTCCACTTCATTTTCAGACTCACGAAATTTACTCCTTTAAGGGGGGGNTGAAATCGTCGATTTGGGCTAAAAATGCCGAAATTGGGTTATTGCTATTTTTAGATACTTTGACATCTTGTGAATCGAAAGCATTGATGGTCGCATGTGAAAGAATCCATTTTACCTCTCAAAAATGCATTTCATTAGGGTCACCCCCCGTTTTCTTGGCTGATTATATGAATTTAGGCTGAAATTGTCTGTTTTGATCGCATATTTTGTCGTCTATACGCAATAAAATTAGACCTATCTTGTTGCATACCGTTGGAAAGGAAATTTTCTCTACAAGGTCAAACTCTCATCGGCTAGCCAATGAAAATGTCAGAACGACGGCATCTCCCGAAAGCGAAACATAATTATGTCTAGCCTTATTTACATCGCTGAAAATAGCTAGGTCACGGCCTACTTTTCAATCGGAACAAGTCATGCTGATGTTTCATTCACTCGTTTGTTTCCGGCAAGCGTGACCTAGTTATCTGATTGGATTTCTTCGGTTCGGGTGGCCTCATTTCTATCTGTATGTAAACAGCAGCATGCAGGTTAGCACGTGAATACCTGACAGGAAGGAGGTGGCCAAGACATTAGCAGCCTAATTTTTCTTTGTGATCCTGAATTGTTGTGATTATCATAATGCCGACAAGAAAAAGAGGCTGAGGAAGGTGGCCCAGCCTATCAGCCGGGCATGTATTGATGTAAGTACAGTTTTTCGGACGTACTTTGTGTATGAAATTTTCAAACGCATTTTTCTCAAAACTATACTTTTCAACACATAATTCGAAACTCCATCATAATTTACGAACCAATCTTTGCAAAATTTGGTATGTAAGCAGTTTATAGGTGTACAAAAAAAGTAACAGGGGGACATTTGGACTTTTTTTTTATTTTTCAACAAATATGTTGGCGAAGGCCAAAAAATGGGGGAAAATCGATATTCTGATACATACCAATTTTGAAAATTCATAAAATATTTTTTTATCATTTTATAAAAAATAACTCGCTGTTACTTTGTAGACAAGGTGTATAAGAATGCATATGTGGAATTTCAGTTGGATTGCATTTCATCTGGAGGAGGAGTTACCTTTTGAAGTTGACGGTTTTCTAGGTAGAAAATTCAAGATGGCGGCCGTTTCCATAGCAACCATAATAAAATGTAAAAAAAATTTGACTGTTTTCCACTAATTTGAACCTGCTGAGTCCAAAAATCAAGGTTAAAATCATGTGGCACCAAGCATTTAGAAAAAGGCCCTCAGGTGGCGCCCCCCTCCTTAACTAGTTTAGATGTTTTATATCATTGTGGACTTTAAATAATCAGAGGATGCCAGAATACGTTGATGAGAAAATGTTTTGTATCGGTTTGCCGGTAAACATTAGAATTTTTTGCGACATATGTATGAGGGTGCATCGATGTAAAGCACAAGAACTTCTGTTGTCAAATTTTCCTGACATTTTCCATTCTTGTCTTTTTGAGGAGGGAGAGGAAAAGTTTTCTGTTGCAAGCTGTGACTTTTTTTCTCGGGGTCGAAATGATGCTCCTATATTTTATCACAGTCACACATGTCTGGAATTGCCGACTACATTCTGCCCTTTGTGCTTTCTTGTGTAAAGTCAGCAAGGGAACCTAATGTTGGGGAAATTTCCTCATGTTAAAATGATCGTGCACGATGTTTTCAATCGTCCATGTGTGATTTATTTCCTGTAGAGTAACTCAGCTGACAGGCTCTAAACTGTCTTTCATCTACTGTAATTTTCTTTTTCTACTTTTTTCCTATGTCACTGCTGAGACAAGTCTTCCTTTATGAAGATAATCTTATATTTATGGTGCTCCTATGTTTTTTTTTACAATCACAATTGTCTGGAAATGTCGACTGTATTCAATCTTAAATCTTCTTACCCATCATTTCATAACTTGATTATTTCGCTGTTTGTAATTTGAGTAAAAACGTATACATTTTGAGCGAAGAAACATATGTAGACTTGCGCAAATGATTTTCGACAGTTTGAGCAAAGCAATTTAAATTAAAGAATATAAGTGTTCGAGGTGTTACAGTAATTTTTCTCAGTCAGAATGTTTTGAACAGGCTGTGCTCGTTAACAGTAGTAATACTGTTACAAATCCAACTGCATTAACTTCTCACTCTGGCGTTTGATTTACTATATTATTCTCGTGCCTGTTCATGTTAATTAAACCTTAGTCACGAGGTATACATATATCAAAGCTGACATATTATAGTTGTAGTTATATTTGGAATCATAGTTATATTGTGGGTACATTAGTTTCTTCAGTGATCCTCGGAACAAACCTAGTACCTCTTACCGATCACAAGTATTGATTCTAGAAATTATGGAAACACCATATTATGTTAGTTAAATTGTAGTTTATAATTCAAATTCCTATAAACTGAATTGTATACCATAGCATTTTATTTGCGTATTTTCACATTTTGTACCACATTCATTTGCCAGAATTGCACTGATGTTTTTGGTGAATTTATTTCACCACTTTTGTCAGCCCAATTCTGTTGAAGAAAGTTATCGCGACGTCAACAGGAAAGCCTTGTTTATTATGGGACAATTATCGCTACCGTGAAGAAAGAAGAACAAAGGACGGGAACATAAGCTGGAGGTGCTGCAAAAATAACTGTCCTGCACGGCTAGAGACAGATAGCGCAAGCAATAACATCAATAAACAAAGCAGACAACATAATCATGCCACTGATCTGAGAAAGAACCAGTCACAAGAACTGCGGTCGCGCCTCAAACGGAAAGCACAGGATGACATATGTGCGAAACCCTCAAAACTTGTAAAATCTGAACTACAGCAGATGCATTTACAACGAGCGGAGAGAAACACTCCCGCCTCTACCCAAAGACAGAAGCGCCACACACAAAGTTATTGAAAGTTTTGACTTACGAGGTCTGTCTCAGAATAAAGTTTCCCTGTCATGCTGTCCTCACAAATAATTGTAAATACCCTTATTTTTGGTATCAACTGAAAGTTTATTCAAATACCTACTCAACATAAGAACCATCAAGTTCCAGACATTTCTCTATTCGATGTATCCAGCGTTCAAAGACAGTGACCAGTGACCGCTTGTCCAAGGTCATTAGTCCATTTCTCATAGCCTCTTGAATCTGGTCCTCGTCCTCAAATCGACGACCTCGCAGCATTTCTTTCACCTTGGGGAAGAGGTAGAAGTCGCATGGGGAGAGATCGGGCGAATAGGGCGGGTGTTCCAATAATTTCCACGAGTAGCCATCGAGAAGCTCGTTCACAACTCTGGACTTGTGAACAGGCGCGTTATCGTGATGCAGGATGACGCCTTCTTCGAGCAAGGCGGGTCTTTTTTTCTGTATTGCTGGTCTCAGTTTGTCTTTGAGGACAAACCTGCAGTAGTCACCATTGACAGTTACGCCAGGTGGGACTGGCCAGCTCAGTATGATGCCACTCATGTCGAAAAAAACAATGTGCATCACCTTTCTCTCCCCTTGTTTTCTGCGCGCTTTCTGTGGCATCGGCGCATCCGAATCAAGCCATTGAGCCGATTGTCTTTTCAACTCGGGATCAAATGAGTACACCCACGTTTCATTTCCAGTGACGATTTTACTGAGAAACTGTAAACCCTCTTGCTCGACACGGGTCAAAAAGTGCCGAGCCGCTTGAACACGGGCTTGTTTCTGCTCTGGTGTCAACAAGTGGGGCACCCACTTTGCGAAGACTTTTTGCTTGCCAAGATCGTTGGTCAGTATTTGGTGAACTGTTGCATTGGACAGACCAACTACTTCACTTATTTCCCTGCATGTTCTTCTCGTATCTTCCTCCACAACAGCTTTTGTTCTCGCAACACTGTCGCCACAAATGACGACAGGGGGCCTCCCAGTGTGCTCTTCATCTCTCATGTCAGACCTCCCACCTTCAGCCTCCCTGATCCATTTTCTTACTGTTTGAATTGATGAAGCACTGTTCCCCATAACTTGGCAAAGATCACCACGTGTTTCCACAGCAGACTTGTCGAGAAGAGTTGAAAATTTGATCACAACTCGGACAATGTAGCGATCGAAGGTTACAGCAATGTTTTGCTCTGCCATTTTCCTCGGATTTACCTTGGACAAAGTGCACAAGTACACCAAAAGCGACACGTCACAACTTTATGACACATTCACCAAAGCACTTGAAATTTGGCATCGAGATTTCTTATATATGACGTCATTACGTCACAAAATTTGGTGGCTGTAGGTTGCGTACTTTTGAATTTATAGAGGAGGGAAACTTTATTCTGAGGCAGACCTCGTATGAACAGACAAGGATGAACATTTTCTTGCCTGGAATGACGAGGAGAACGGCATAGTCATTTTCATATGCCCTACCAACCTCAGATGTCTCTCTGCAGTGACTGACGTCTTTTTGGACGGGACATTCAAGTGTTCCCCAAAGCATTTTACGCAACTTTATACCATCCATGGCTTCAATAAAGAAAACTATATTCCTTTGGTCTTCATTCTCCTGTCTTCAAAAACAGAGACAACATACAGATGCGCCTTTACTAGGCTTTTTGACCTCATTGGACACCTTGGACTTATTTTCAAACCGAATACAGTGCATGTCGACTTTGAATTAGCTGCCATGAATGTCATCCGTGATTTTCTTCCAGAAAGCAGATTTCTATGCTGCCGATTCCATCTGGACCAGCGGTGGTATCGAAAAATTCAGGAATTGGGACTAAGCACTTTATATCAAGACAGAGACTCTGAGGTTAGCAGATGGTTACACCAGTTTTTTGGACTTCCGTTCCTGCCAGCCTGTGAGGTGGAAGACACTTTTGTTGAGGACCTCATGTTTGAGACACCTGATGACATTCGTTGTACCCAATTTGCCGACTACATCACTGAGACCTGCGTATCTCCTGACTCGATATATCCACCACCCTTCTGGGCAGAAGCACCTTCAGACAGGAAGAGGACAACAAACGGCCCAGAGGCATTCCACTCACACTACAATGCACAGTTCACCTCACATCATCCCAACATCTTCATCTTCCTCGATGTGATCATAAAACAACAGGCTGTCATTCAACTACATCAAGATCAGATGTATCGATCAGGAAGCACCCGTTCGTAAACAAGAACGCCAACGAGTTGAGTTTATTATGGCAGCCTACAAGAACTACAAAGACAATGAAATCAACCGAAAACAATATCTTAGCACTCTTGGGCACAGATTCGGCTCCACTTGTACATAGTTTTATTGGTTTTAATATTCATACAACAAACACCAATAAAATCCTGCTCAAAATCCCACTTCCACCTCCCCGTTTGCGAGCAGAGGGCAACAGAATTGGACTGATAATAATGAATAATAATGATGGATCAGATTCATCAGAATACATCAATACAGTTCTGGCAAACGAAAGGGGTGAAACTAAAATGCTGTAAGGCATCTATAAATGTGAAAATTTACAGGTAACAATTTGTTCAAACTGCCAAAAAAAAATTTGCTCAAATTACATATCATAAAATTTGACCTATTTGCTCAAACTGCATACGGCCGATTATTTAGGTTAATATAAGTGCTGTCGTCTCAGCAAAGAAGGACTCTTTTGGGGTTTTTCGGAAATGAAAATAATAACTGTGGCTGCACATTTGTCAACAGTTGTGATTGAGTCACTTAAATGGTAAAGCTAATAATTTTATTCAGAGTCTGCAGGTTTCCGAAAATTGGTGAGTGTCTAAACAAGATGTTCAACTTTGAGCATTATATCCCATGTTTCCAGCTCTTTTATCTTGATCATTGCACGTATTTTGTAACTGTAAATTTGCCCACTGAAAGTCCCAAGTAAATTATTAGCTAATTTCCTGTGGTTTTACAGGAAACGACCAGAATTACTAGCGTCAGAATTACAATTTTGTAGGAGATGCAAGTAGATAACTATCTTGCCGCGCTTCACTCTGTCTACCTCGGAAATTAAAAAAGCTACTAGAGAAAAACTCAGATGGAAAGATTGTGAATAGGAGGTTCTAACTAAGGGACCTAAAACGGCGATGTGACCTTAATTAGCATATACCGTAATTTAATTTTCGTAAAACGGCAGATTTGACAGTTCTTGTTATTCGTCAATTTGCTTACGTACAGTCGAAACCTGAACAGGGACTGTGGGACCAGAACAAAATCCCTGTTATATCAGATCCCTGTTAAATCAGATAACCAAGGGTTTGTTGTTGTCATCACTTTTGATCTAGAAGCTTCCTTGCAAAGTGTAAACAATGCTGGACGCCAGTGCATCATGTTAAGTATGGTCATCCCTTTTATTTGTCTTCTGCAAAGGGGACCATGGTAGTTGGCCAGTGTGGCATCTAGTATGCCCTGTGGTAGTCAGCCATGGTCCAATAGTGCGCCCAGGAACGTCTGTTCTGATAAACTGTAATAGAGATTCTTTCTAAGAAGTTTAAACACTGCCATGTTCAGTAATGCAATCCCTTTGATTGTCTTCTGCCATATGAACACCGGCGACTGGCCTAGACTATATGGCTTTTAAAATTTCCTGGTTGGCCATGGCCAGGAATGCAAGTTCAAGTAGTTGTCATCACGTTTGTACTGATTAAGAGGGATGGCTCCATACAGAAACAGTGCACAGCCCGAGTAGCACAAAAACGCCCCATAACAGTGCTGTGCTGCTTAGACAGTGTATATCAAATACAGATCATGTCTTACATGCATTTAAACTCATCTTTTTCGTCAGTAAATTGCAATAAAAGTAAATAGACATGGTCCAGACATTGTTTACTTTCGATTGCCTTCACACTAGGCTAGCATTAGTTGCGCTAGCCTAGCCCGCGAGATCGTGTTTTCGTTCACTCAAGTTCACTGGACTGCACTGCATAATGAGTAATGCTAGACCTACATGCAAAAGTACACAAGAGCTAAAATCCACTTTTTTAAAATTACTTGACCGTGTCTCGGTATCCCTGTTATAACCAGTTTGGCTTTCGTGGGGCCCTGTTATGGCCGATATATTTTACTAAAGATAAAGAGGGGAAAAAAGTGGGGATTTGAAAAATCCCTGTTATTGCCGGATCCCTGTTATATCAGGGCCTGTTATAAATGGTTTTGACTGTACATGACAATAGTGATGATAGCGACGACGATAATGAAAATAGTAGGACTTTATTTAACCTGTAGGAGCTTTGCAATGCCATACAGGGTTACATATCTCATTCACATACAAAAAATAAACAAATCATACAAAGCCTGGTATTACAAGTGGAATCTATTATATAAAAGTGGACTTGGAGAGCTTTGTTCAGGAACTCCTCCGTTATTACCTAACCTACGCGTTTGAAACTTCGCAGTCGTCGACAGCATCTATGCGGTCAGGACCTGAACTAAAAAAAATGGACGCAAACTGCTTTCCACGATTTTATAGAATATAGTTTGTACCGCATGAAACGTGGCGTGTTGATTTTAATGACACTATTGTGTTTTTGTTTGAACCGGAAGTCGTTCTCAATCGGCTTCATCAAGCAGACGCGCTGCTTTGCGAATCGAGTTGATTTCTGTCATCAAACAAGATCGCAGAAAGCGAGATCATTTACAGCAAACGAGTGAATTTATGTTGCGGATCAAGATGCGGTGAAGGTAGGTAGTGAATACTTCATCTAATTTAGATGTTATCCATCTCTGACTCACACTGGACATTTGTGAGATCAGGTCATGTTAACATGTCTGCCAAGCGTGAGCGCCGTGCGTGAGTGCGTGTGTTGGGAATTTATTTTTATCTTTTACTTCATTGCATGCAATCTACATTTCCAATTTCAGTGCTGATATACTGTGTTCTTTTTGTTTCTTCTGGATGTTTTCCTGCCCTTTGTTAAACTCCTATACCCTCATTAATCAGAATCTAGACTAGATGAGTAGATCTTAATTTAGGTCTAACTGGCCTTTTGTGTTTGTAAGTGTCGATATCAGGTCATCCACGAGTGCGTGTAAGTTTGTGTGGGTTAGAATTATTTTTTTACGAGATTACATGTCATCTACATTTACTGCCTACATTCACTATTTGCTGCAACATTTTTCTACTTTTTGTTTTTTTCCATCCTCTTAAAAAGTTCATACTGGAAAGAGGGNGGGGGGGGGGGGGGGGGGGGGGGGGGGGGGGGAGAGTCGGGTCATTTTAAACTCTATTAATTGCAGTACTTTTTTTTTTCCATTTTTATCAGAATTCCTTTGAATTTTATTTTCCTCTGTAGATACATCCACTATGCCGAGAAAGTGTAGAGGACTTGACCATGGGAGGAGCACTCCTGCAGCTAAACGCATGCGAGCAAATCGCCTTGCATATGAAAACCAACCGCCTGATGTGGCCGTAGCTGTTGATGAACACGTCATACATACTGTACAAATGAAGATCCTCTTCCTGCCATTGCCACTGACTTACCAGACCAATGGTCACACTTCCTTTAGCCTCTCCTCCAGCTGCTCCAGCTGTCACCACAATCTTACCAGCTGCGCTAAGTTAAAATACACTCTAGAAGGTTTTCATGTTACAAGCCATGTAGGAAATATGACAGTCAGATGTGAACATTGCCAAGCAACAAAATTTCCTGGAAAAACTAAGGCCACGTGTTGCAGTAACGGTAAGGTAGATCTTGATCCACTGCTTCCTCTACCAGAGGATTTCAGGGCCTTATACTTCTCAGCCATCCCCCTGAATCGGAGCACTTCCTTCCCAATATGAGGAAATATAACTGTGTTTTTCAGATGACCTCTTTTGGATGTAACGAAGTGACTCTTTGAGGTTGGAATCCAACTTTTCGAGTGCAAGGTCAAATGTGTCATCTAATCGGCTCACTGACACCTGCCCTAGATGAAACTACGAAATTTTTGCAAGTTTACTTCATTGATGGAGAGATGACTCAGCTCAACACCAGAATGAGTATAACTGATGGCTTAAAGCTCCACTTAGTGAACAGAATTCAAGATGTTCTCATGGACAGCAATGTTTACATCAGAGAGCTTAAAAAAAAAAACAGTAATAGAATTCGGCAGGTGCAACCACATCGACAACTTTAGCATTGCCATACATGAAAATCGTCGTCCTCTTGGTGAACATCAGAAAGATTTAATGCATCAGAAACCAATGAGGTGGCCATATTGATGCCTACAGATCCTGTTGGCCAACGGGACATCGTATTGCGCTTACGTGATGACTCCATTAAACACATATGTGAGCGTTATCCAGCTTATGATGCTCTTCAATATCCACTTCTGTTTCCCATAGGGACACATGGATGGAGTCTGCAACTTAAACTGACAAGCAGCAGTACTACTGTTTCCACTTTTTTCAACGAAACAACAACTATTTCATTCTAGCGAGACGGTTGTTCCAGCATTATATTGTCGATGCTTATGCAAAGATTGAAACCGAACGCCTGTGTATTTTACGCAGAGAGCAAGGCAGGCTTAGGGCTGACAGATGTAGTGCCCTGCAAGACACCTTGATTGCTGGAGATGCCTGTTTGCTCTATCAAGAAAGGAACAGCACTTGCCCGCCTTATTCAAGACTGCAGTGCCATTGTAGTTGATGAAGCCCCTATGTCAAACAAAATTGTATTTGAGACTATGGACAGGACTTTGAGGGATATTAGAGGTACTGATATACCTATGGGAGGCATTGCCACTTTATTGTATCGACAAGTATTGCCTGTTATCCGAAATGGCACGAGAGCAAACTTGATGAATGCATGCCTCAAGAAGTCTTCCCTGTGGCCACATGCAAAAGTATACAAGCTTAGGACTAACATGCGTGTTCTAATGACCGGTGATGCAGAAGCAGGGCAGTTTGCCGATCTTCTGTTATCACTTGGAGATGTTTCACTGCCAGTGATAGAACAGCCGGATACTATTTGCCTTCGTCATTTTGGGACAGCTGTAAAATCAGTAGATGAGCTTATCGAGTCTGTTTTTTCCCAGCTTTCAGGAAAATTATGGGAACACACAATGGCTCATTGAAAGAGTAATATTAGCTCCCCTCAACGATACGGTAGCAGACATCAATGCCAAAATGTCCCATATGGCACCTGGACAGCCAGTGCTCTACAGCTCCACTAACACAGCTATGAGTGATGAAGAGGCAGTTCACTATCCACCTGAGTTTTTAAACTCCATTCACCTTCCTGGACTTTCAGCACAAGTCCTACTGATCAAAGTTGGCATGCCGGTGATGCTGATGCGCTCCTTGAATCCACCGCGCTTGATGAATGGGACCAGGTGCATAGGGACAAAAGCAACTATCTTAACTGGCCCGTTTTCTGGAGAAAGGCATTAATATCATTCCGAGGATTACCCTGCAGTCTACTGACACCATTCTGCCCTTCACATTCCAGAGGAAACAGTTTCCTCTTCAGCATTGTTTTACTTTGACAATCAACAAGTCCCAAAGACAGACTCTGCAGACAGTAGGCTTGGACTTGAGAACACCTGTGTTCTCACACGGAATATTGTATGTGGCCCTTTCACGGACTGGGAAGAACAATTCAATTTTTACTTAGCTGCAAACACCAGGACAAGGAATGTTGTCTACACTGAAGTACTACAATGAATTGTGCCATCTAAGGTAAGAAATCATATGTTGTTTTTGTTTGCTGTATTACAGTCCTGTCTTTGTTATCCTCTTTTCTCCTTCCTTTCCCCTGAACCAGCTCCCCAATCCACACATGTACCTATTAGTTCATGGAACGGGTAATTATGCTTGTAGTGTACATAATAAAGTCATCGCAGTGCATTACCGTTTTCTCACCCCCAGTCTAAAGCTAGGTAATCATGTTCATTAGAGTCGAGTAGGGATAAGGATGTGGATGCATTTTCCCCAAGGCACCACGTAAACCGCCCAGCCTGAGAGCCGAACCCATAAATCTTATATATTCTTCATTTTGAGAGGACGAGTACCGAGCATGGCCAAACTACCTGCCATAAGATTTAAGGTTATTTTATTTCATGATGTGGCTGATAATGATAATATTTATAATAATGACTGGGTGACTCAAATTTGTAACCACATTCTGCCGTCGGCGTGATTATTCAGTCGGCAGAGCGCTCAAGCAACATTCGGAAGGTCTCAGATGTCGATCTCATTTCTTTATTATTCTTTTTTCGTCGTTTCTACATGTACTGTTAGATGTTTTTATTTAGATTATAATTAACTTCCCTATCTCTTCTTATGCATTCTGCATTTTCCTGTTCAGTGAGTTTCTTAATTAATTAATAATAATGGTGGTGATGATGATGATGAAGATGACCAGATATGTTACGCACAAATTGTCACTAGGCACAAATTGTCGCCAGTCATTAGCAAACAATTTAACTTAAAGCTGATAACGGTGATATCCACCACGACGATGATGATGATTATGATGACGATGATGATAAGGATGACTGCCATGATCATAATTACAAAGAATTTGAGGAGAATGTACGCGTTGTTTTATGTGTGTTTTTATTTGTGTGTGTGTGTGTGTGTGTGTGTGTGTGTGTGTGTGTGTGTGTGTGTGTGATTATGACTATCTATCTTTCAGTCTATCATTATGTCTGTCAGTCTGTCACTCTGTCACATAGACCATCGGTCTATCTGATGACAGATTTACAGACAGACAGACAGACAGACAGACAGACAGAGAGATAGACAGAGGTCAGGCACAGTGAGAGAGTGATAGATAGAGTGACAGAGTGATAGAGAGACATGTGAGATTATCTGTCTGTCAGTCAGGGTCTCTCAGGCTCTATCAGCTAGGGTCTGTCAGGGTCTGTCTCTCGGGGTCTGTTGGTCAGAATCTGTAGGATCTGTCGAGGTCAGCGAGGTCTGTCAGGATCTTTGTCGGACTGTCAGTCAGGGTCTGTCGGGGTCTATCGACTATCGGGGTGGAAAGGGGAGTGGGAATTCTATTCCGGGTCTGTTAAGTCGGTCAGGGTATGTCGGGGTCTGTCAGGGTGGGTAGAGGTCTCTTGGGGTTTGCTGAGTCTGTCGGGATCTGTCGTAGTCTGTCTGTCAGTGGATCTACTGGGGTCTGATCGGGTCTGCCGAGATCTGCCAGTGTACACTGGGATCTATCGGGGGTATGTCGGGATCTGTCGGGGTCTATTAGGGTCTATTGGGTTCTGTCAGGGTCAGTGGGAGGTCTGTCGGAGTATATCCGAGTTCTGTTGGGGTCTGTCAGGATCTGTCGGTCTCCCAGTCTTACGGGGTCTGTTAGGGTCTGTCAGGGTCTGTTAGGGTCTGTCAGGATCAGTCAGTCTGTCAGTGTCTGTAAGTCTGTTAGGGTCTGTAAGTCTGTCAAGGTCTATCAGTCTGTCAGGGTCTGTCAGAGTCTGTCACTCTGTCAGAGACTCTCAGTCTGTCAGGGTCTCTCAGTCGGTCAGGGTCTCTCAGTCTGTCAGGGTCTGCCACAGTCTGTTACTCAGCCACTCTGTCTAACCCCACTTCTATTGCGGCAATATCGTCACTGCCGACAATTTGTGTCGACATTTACGGCACAAATTGTCGCCGATGCATTCGATTGCATGTAATGACACTCCGATACAAATTGTCGGGATCAACCGAACTTCACCACTTACATTGAAAACTCACACTTGTAACGCTTTAATAAATAGTTTTTCAGATTGATACATCTGATAAATAGATCCTACGAAGTAAGTGTAAGGAGTGGCCGGCTGGTGGTTCAAGTCAGTATGATGGTAACTACTTAGTGCCCATCAAATGTTAGGGAGGCCAAGTTGCTGGTGACAACTAGGGTCCCAACAAGAAACCATACTCTCTTGTCTGAGGGCCTTAGTGGTCTTTTGCAGTAGGCAATAACACTACTAGCCACGTGGATAAGTGTTAGGATAGATAGGGAGACGAGTTATAAGGATAACAACGATGATGATATGGATGAAGCTCTTGCATTGATGATCACGAGATTGATTAAACGTCGATAGGTATTGATGGTAGGAGGATATCCAATACAAGACTGCAGACTTGAAACTAATGAAACTGCCTTTGATGGGGTCCGGCCAAGGCTCTGACTGGCGAGGTGATTCAAGGCGGAGAAACAATTTTAAAAACGATCCTACATCTTGGAGGGTTGGCGCGTGTCTCTCTCCAGTCCAAGAACTGGCCAGGCTCAAAGATCAAAGACAGGCACTCAACCAATCAATCATAATTTGTTATGGTACACTCGCCAATCACATCCCTGTTTATCCCAAACAATATACACAACAATAAATTTCAATTTTATTAACCAATCAGTAGGTCAGCGCAGAATGCACATCTGGCCCTGTTACATCAGAATGAAAGGACGCCAGACTTTCTGACGCCGATATTTCTCATACCTGCTTACTTTTTACTTTTAGCTATGTCTACATAAACTTATATAAGGACACTGCCATAATGCAGAGATACTTTTTCAAAGATAACTGGGGTAAAATGCACAGGATCTAGCATTTCGTGGAGTGAAATGTTACAAGAGTGAGTGACATAAGAGTGAGGGCTGCTCATTGGACTTTGGAAACGAACTTTAGCGGAAATTATTCAGAGTAAAATTTACAGTTTTGGAAAGGAAATTAATGAGGTTTTTGCTTGAAATCTGCCTCAAATAACCAAAATGTTTTCCTCTCATTGAAGACTCTTACTCCTGAAATGTGCTGTTCACTTCCGTAACATTAGTGATTGTTACAGAAGTGAACGTTAAATGAGTGAAATCAGCACATCGGTTTAGAACAATAAGTTTTCAGATTCCAGCTAAGATTTGTCAATTTTTCATGACAAGCAGATGTGTTTAGGAAGACCACAACAGTTACTTGTAATAAATTATTATCACTGTCAGTATTATCACCTCATACCTGTGCAACGCCATTAGCATCGTGTACTAAAATCAAAATGACTTTCATCAATATCAAAATAGATAGCAAGCGTTACAAGTGTGAGTCTTACAGTCAACTTCTTAAAACAAAAGATCTCCATTTATCTAAAAATGGGTGGAGAAAATCCATTGTATGTCAGCCATGTGGCAAGATATGAGCACTATTTTAAACTATGACCGGTTGCAAAGTTAGCTTTTGCAAAATAAAACATCCATAGTGTCGTTACAGAAGAGGTCCACAACTCTGGGACACACATTAGTTTCAACACTGATCCAAAGTGCATAAAATACCAAGAAAATGTGAAGTAATGTTCATTGTCAATAGAATATCAGGTAATATGTTATATTAAAAGATATAAAAATACACAGATCCAAACAGATTTGAGATATGCATTTGCCCCAAAATGTGAAAAAGCCCTAAATAAAAGAAGTCCCATATAGGGAGGAATGTGGATGAAATTGACGAAAGTACAATTGAAATGAAGAGAGCAAGAAACAAGAAAAGTGATGATGAAAAAACATCACGCCTGAAGAATAAAATAAATGTTAAGGAAAGGAGATCCTAGCGATTAAAAATACGGTAAGATGAAAGAAAGGAGGGAAGAAGGACATACAGATTAATAGGTGGATAAAGAGGCAGAAAGAAGGAGGGTAGGCAGGATCCCTACTTGTCGATTGGTGTGACTGGTGGCACTTCAATGAGGTTTTTCACAGCTTTCTTGGCCGCCTCTCTCTTGGATTTATCAGGCTCTCGGTTGGGAAATTCATCTCTTACCAGCTGCAGAGATGAAAACTTGTGGTTCATCTATATGAGACTATATTGATGTGATGTTGTGGTGATGGCGATGATATTGATGAAAGTCATTTTGATTTTGGCACACGATGCTGATGGCGTTGCACAGGTATGAGGTGATAATACTGACAATGATAATAACAATGACGGAGTGGTAGTTAGCATGATAGTGATGGCAGTGTGGTGGTAATAGCTGTGATGACTATTATAGATTTGCTGTTACCTACAGTGGCCATGGTGATCGTAGTAATGATACAAATAATCTCGTTTATGAAGTGGCAGCAATGGTAGCGATGATGGTGACGTTGCTGCTGCGTCAGAGAAAAACAATACTACGACTTTTACAACTCATATGAAATTTTAACAGATTGCTCACGGTTTTCCGTGCAAAAAAAAATTATTCAAGAGAAAAATAATGGTGTGCAACTCACATCATAAGTGCATTGGAGTTTCTATGCAAACCGCACACCGAAGTGCTGGATAGTGCATTACTCTCCAATAGGTGTGATATATAAGAACAGTTATTGTTCAATACAGGTTTCGTTATTGTCTCTTAGATGTTCGTTCACACAGTAACTAAGTAACAACTCTCGGAAAATCGGCCAGTACACGACTAGCCATCAGTTTTCCCTAGCGCCTGGCAGATCTATCGACAAAAGGACCTTTCGGTAATGGGGGTCACAAATCTGAACCGGTCAACTCATTAGGGGAAAGGCCACTGAGAACCCCCCATAGAATCCCCTAAGTTGAGGGTGAAAGCACACAGGTCTTTATCCATGTTTTACAGAGGAGAGGTAAATTGAACCATCAATGGGTTTAGAAATCACACATATGGTATTAGGACGAATTATATTGAGGTTCAGCAAAGCTTAGAAGCTTTTAATGTGCAAAAGTTTCGTAGTTGTATAAGTATAAGGTATAGATGCAGAGGGAGAACTACTGAGGTTCGTGAAAGGCTATGTGCTAATCCCTAGCTACAACAGGGCTGGAGAGCAGCGCGGTGCTCTTTTACAAGCTAACCAGCTCAAAAGTATTGTGCTTGAAGCTCAGGACCATGTGCAAAGGCTTACGACCCAACATATACCACCGAAAAAATTTAAAATAGCAAGAAAAGAGGTTCTCGCTTTTCTCCCCTTCTAGTTTTCTTTAATGAAAAGCAGATTCGATTGAAGGGATAGTAAAGGGAAACGCTTCTACTTTTAAATATACTTCATCTAACGTCTTTCTCGTGGAAAGCTACATCGCAAGGAGAGGGGTGACGCACAAACTGTGTTTTACCCATACTGGTTTGCTGCATGTAAAGCGTCCGCTACTTTTATTCGGTTTTTAGGGCACCATTTTGACTCTGTAGGATTACATATATCTTATTTTCATTTTTAAAAAAAAGTTTTTGACGAATGTGAGCATTATTTTATACGAAACCAGTTCTCATAAAATGAATTTTAAGCAGTGATCGAAAATATTCACACAAAAAAATGAAAGTGTTTTTTTTTTCAGGCAATACCCCGCGCATCGCTGTTCCTAATTATTTGACGATAATAAGAACAGGTAGTAATATATCCCTTAAGCTACATATTGCTCTACTTCTTCATTTTCATCTATACTGGCTCTCCACTTCACCCCCGCCTGTATTTCAAAGTCATCATCACTTCCACAGCCATTGCCATAATCTTCATTATCGTCATCATTAATGCTATTCTCGTAACTATGTAGCCCACAACCATTTTGAAAAAAGTACGCTAAACACTAAATTTAAAGCATCTATGACTAGAAAATTGATCTACTTGAGAAACTTTTCATCAGTGATACAAGCCGCAGCAGCAGCATCAACATTATCATCAGGCTGACCTCTTCATAATCTGTGGTAAGAAAATTCCAGTTCAGCGGCCAGGACTTCGTTGCTGCATATTCGTGTCCTACATGGTCCTTCCTGTTGAAGAAGAGGTGACAGTTAAATTCAAGTTTCATCCGAACTATACCCATTCTTCGAATGGGATTTCCATGCCCGAACAGTTCCAGGACATGCAATAACAGGCAAACCTCAAAGACTGTGTGACTGTAAGTTCTGATCAAAGAGAGAAATGTTTGTTTTGGCCATTCCAAAACAATGACTTACACGAACTTTTACATAATAAAATTAATTTTTTTAAAGTATCAAGCTTCTTAACAGAAAAAAAAAATTAAGGCCGCCAAGCAATTTAGCATCGACTAAACGGTGATTCATCAAATTGTTAGGAAATGTATAGGTGTTATATGACCGCGACCTCTTTGCTTTATTATAGTATGACGGCAAGGTCAAATATAACATTCATGCATAGCTCATAAACTCATTGCACAGACAGACAGACAGACAGACAGACAGACAGAATTGTTGTTGTTGTTGTTGTTGTTGTTGTTGTTGTTGTTCTGAGTAGTAGTAGTGGTGGTGATGGCAATAACAACAGCAGAAGAAGAGTAGCAGTACCTGTAATGCAATTAGTAGAGGTAGTGGTGGTGGTGATGGTAGTGATGGTGGTAGTAGAGATAATAATTGGAGTATTCGATATATTATCTTTTAGGATGGTCAGTTAACCTTTGACACTAAAAGTGTTGCAACTGCAAATGCAGTATTTGTTTTCTGAAGTTGGGAATGATTTAAGGTTTGTGACACCTATAAGAGGGGCAAATCACTCATTGTGTACAACCCAATTAATATATAAAATCCCCCTTTTGGGGGGCCCTGCCAGCCAGTGTCAGAGTGTAGCTATGTGTAAAATGATCTAAGATCTACATTAAGCATCCAATTTTAAAGTTTCAGGTACAATTTGAGCCTTCTAGATAAAAAAATAAAATAAAATGTGTAAGCCTATGTATTCGCACGCGGTCAAATCCAGCCAAATAAGAAATTGGGGACCAAATCAGAATTCGAGGTGACCTTTTTCGAAAGACATTTGTGAAAAATTTTGGGTGTTGACCCCCCCTATTTCTTCCTGTTAAAAGATCGGCCAAATGAAGTACTTTAACCTCCATGGAAGAAATTTCCCCAAATCACAGTGGTATATTATGTAGAATAACACAAAATGTTAATAGGGCCCAAAGAATAAAAAACAATAGGTGTCAAAGACCAATAAAAAGCTCACGTTCCAGGGAGGTCACTGTGACAAACCCTCTTGGCAATTCTAATAATAAACCTAAATTCTGAATGCCTTCAATTTTTGCTAATACTCCCGATGTAGTTAAGATGTAGTATACAGCGTCCGCCACTTTCAGTCAGGCTATGATCACATTGCTCTTACATAGAAGTTGCGAAGCTAGATTTCTGCATGCAGTGTCGATTCTCACGGCTACTAGTACTACTCTTTTATCCGTCTGTCGACCAAATATTTTTTTATTGTAACAACTGAAGTAAGTCTCGCCAATGGATACTTCCATAATCGTTGGTTTTAGGCATGTGGGTAGTAGAATAAATAATATCATGTAGAACAAAATAGAAGTTGAATAAATAATAATATATTGCATGAAGAGCATTGAGAAGAGAAAAAGATGTATTTGCTTTCGGGCAAAAAGTTTCTTCGAAGTTTATTTGCTATTGCGAAAGTAAAGAAATTAAAATTGTTATGACTCGAAACGCGGTTTTCTGGGTAGAATGTCGTCCTCAAGAAGTGACATCATGACAAAGAAATAAGTTACACGTTAAATGCTGTAACGTCAGCAAGGCAGATCGAGGAAGATATGTGCGTCATAACTTGGGCACAGCCTACAGTGCCCAAAGGCAGGGGCAATGTTTAGATCTATATATTATTTCTTTTCATATTTCCCGACAGATAAAATCCACACTTTCAATAGCTGGAACAAAAGTCACACACAGTGTGTCTGGAAAGAGTGCCAGAAGATCCTGGGCAAAGAAATTTCCCAGGGATTGCTTTCAATCCACGATTTCGTTTATTCTCCCTGTCATTACTCACTAACGGCACAGGTCAAGCTGCGAAATGAAAGAAATGGAAAATGGGAGAGGGAGGAGACAGTAAGTGACAGTCGGGGTGCCAAAGATTGGAAAACCGGAGAGAGAGGGAGAACGGCAAAAAAAAAAAAAAATACTGTGAAGGTGAAACAGAAAGTAAAATCTCCATCGGGCCGAATACATTCAACCAACCAAATCATGTTTGGAAGTAGAATAAATAATATCATGTTGCATGAAGAGCATGTCCCCTACGACCACATAGAGAGAAGGAGAGAGAAAAAAGAGAGAGGGAGAGAGAAAGGGGGGAGAGAAAGAGTAAGACTTTCACAGCCATAACTGCTGGCTTCACTGTGTTGACCAAAGTGTGTATAGGCTATATTTAACAAAACTGAAAAAGGAATAACTAAAGAACTTGGGCACAGTCTACGGTGCTGAAAGGCAGGGGCAATGTTTAGATCTATATATTATTTCTTTTCATATTTCCCGACAGATAAAATCCACACTTTCAATAGCTGGAATAAAGTCACACACATCGTGTCTGGAAAGAGTGCCAGATAGAAGATCCTGGGCAAAGAAATTTCCCAGGGATTGCTTTTAGTCCACGATTTCGTTTATTCTCCCTGTCATTACTCATTAAATGCACAGGTCAAGCTGCGAAATGAAAGAAATGGAAAATGGGAGAGGGGGGAGAGAGTAAGTGACAGAGGGAGAGCGTGAATGAGAAGCAAATAAAAAAAAA
>JAWQUT010000090.1:2000350-2028301 GCA_033807755.1 Ellobium chinense | reverse complement strand
GAAAAGAAAGTGAAACACTTATGCAGTCCCATAGTGCCTACAAAAAGGAAGTTACTTTATACAATTTACCTATCCTATTATTCTCTCAATTATCCAACTATTTATTCCCGTCATAATTTTACAGTATTT
Organism: Ellobium chinense; assembly: GCA_033807755.1. Classification (NCBI taxonomy): domain Eukaryota; kingdom Metazoa; phylum Mollusca; class Gastropoda; order Ellobiida; family Ellobiidae; genus Ellobium; species Ellobium chinense. The sequence goes on along the minus strand of JAWQUT010000090.1, from coordinate 2,028,172 downwards.
AGTTTTGAAAGTTACAATGCCGTGAAACAGTATGAGCTTGCGTTCGCCACCACCACAGCTTAGACTGACCTGAGGCACCATGATAAAGTACAGCGTTGATACTGCAAAAAGTACTCATTCAGAGATGGCTGCTTATAATGAATATCAACGCGATACAGCGTGAAAAACGCCAACTTTTATGCTCTATCGCAAACAGGCTAACAGTAATCATGTACACAGCAGTAGGCTATAGTTGCCATTAACAACACGCTCGTACTGTCTGCTGTCAAGTTCTATAGACCCAGGATTAGGTCCGCATACAGCTGACAAAGCAGAGATCAGTTAGATTCTCTGTCAACTATGACTGTAGTGAGGTCCAGCAGACAGTGAACTCTGGGGATGTGGTAAGCATACTGAAAAGATAACTACGGCACCTATTTATCTATTTATTTATATTGTCTTATCCTATCTATTTACTGATCTCTATATTTACGTACTTATTTATTATGAGTATCTTATACAAGAATCAATAATAATTTTTTTTCTTTTCCCACTTTCAAAAAAAAATAAAATTATTTAATTTTTATTTTACCTTGTTTTATTTATCTTTTGTATTTTTTAAATTTATTTATATACTTATTTATATATTTTTTTCCCTTTTTATTATATTTTTTTCTCTTTTCAATAATATCAACTTTCTTGGGCACAATAATTGGCTAGCATGAATTTCACAAACAGTCTGAGCCCAAAAAAAAAAAAGAAAAAAAAGTGACAGAGGGAGTGCCAAAGATTGGAAAACGGGAGAGAGATGGAGAACGGCAAAAAAAAAAAAACTGTGAAGGTGAAACAGAAAGTAAAATCTCCATCGGGCCGAATACATTCAACCAACCAAATCATGTTTGGAAGTAGAATAAATAATATCATGTTGCATGAAGAGCATGTCCCCTACGACCACATAGAGAGAAGGAGAGAGAAAAAAGAGAGAAAAGAGAGAGAAAGGGCGGAGAGAAAGAGTAAGACTTACACAGCCATAACTGCTGGCTTCACTGTGTTGACCAATGTGTGTATAGGCTATATTTAACAAAACTGAAAAAGGAACAAATAAAGAACAGGTACGAGTATAGGACACTGTTCAATTCCAAAAGGAATGGCAAAACATCAGTATGACGGATACTAGTCCTTCGTCCCCAAAAAGCTCCGTATGAATGCCTCTGTGGTTTGAGGATTTTAATATTTGACGTATATTAAGTGTCTAGTTGCTTTGATATAATTTTAGGTCAAGCAATGCATGCCAGTCTCCCTAGCGTCATCTCTAAACGTGAACACTTTTCCTCTCCAAACACATCTTTATGGAGTTAAAACATTCATATGACAAGACCTAATTTAGACAGTACACAACACTACTTAGTTGACTTGGCATTACAGGCTGGCAAGCATTCCAAATTAATTTGAAAGCTTTCTAGGATTATGTGGTATATGACTTTCCAAGATAAAAATGGGAGGAGGGAGAGAGTGAGTGTGTAAAGTTTACGAATGAATGACACAATTAAAATATGGCAATATGGTCATTAAGTAAGAGAATGAATAAAATGACAAAGTCTTTAGATAGACTTATGACAAACGTGTATTGAAGGACAAAACCAGAATAAGCTGTGCTTAGCTAGCGCACCGTTACCTCGGATGTAGGCGCCACATTACCTCCTTCCCAGCGGGGTACATTACCCAGCGAGTGGTAGGCGAGAGGCTTGAACAGCGCGAGTCTAGGTTTCTGGGTGACTTGTAACGGGGTTTGAAACAGACTTTTTGGATCTGTGTCATGTGAAGAAGACAGTGTGAAAGGCAGTATAGGTTCGGTGGATGGCTTAGATTTTGCGGTAGTAGCTTCGACAGGTGATACAAAAGCAGCATTAAGTCTGACGATGGACATTTTTTTCTGAACGATCTTTCATGTCCAGAGTAATGTACTTGTCACCTGTGTTGATGAATCGAAACGGACCATCATAAGGACACTGAAGCGGGTGCCGGTGGGGGTCGATTCGGACATACACGTAACCTGCTGATGACAGGTTTGAAGATACATACGCGGGCTGTTGTCCGTGAACCTTTGGCGGTGGGGGATTTACAAAGCGCATGGTGTTTTGCAATTGTTTGACGAACTCCGAGTCTGGTTCATATGTCCTGGCATCCAATGGTTGGAAAAATTCACCGGAAAGGCGAAGAGTTGAACCATAAACAAGCTCAGCCGGTGAACAACCAGGGTCCACTCGCCAAGACGACCGAATTCCGAGTAAAACAAGTGGCAACTCTGCGAACCAGTTAGGTCCTGTAGTGCGAGCTTTTAGTGCAGATTTGAGTTGACGGCGGAAACGTTCAACCATTCCATTCGCTTGGTGATATAGGCTGTGGTTGTGTGTGTTTCAATACCTAATATCTTGTTTAGCTCGGTCCAGAGGTTGGAAGTTGTCCGCCACGATCTGAGGTAATATCCTCTGGACTCCAAATCTGGAGATCCAGTGGTGAACAAGAGCTTCAGCACATGTAGCAGCATGGGCGTCTGGTAGAGGTGTGGCCTCGGGCCATCTGGTGAAACGGTCGATAATGGTGAAAAGATATGTCATGCCACGACTACCTGGTAGAGGTCCTAACCTTACTGGCTGGGTGGAGGTTACTAGCTGGGTAGAGGTTACTAGCTGGGTAGGGGTTACTAGCTGGGTAGGGGTTACTAGCTGGGTAGAGGTTACTAGCCGGGTAGGGGTTTCTAGCTGGGTAGGGGTTACTAGCTGGGTAGAGGTTCCTAGCTGGGTAGAGGCTGCTAGCTGGGTAGAGGTTGCTAGCTGGTAGAGGTCCTACTGGTAGAGGTCCTAGAGGTAGAGGTTCTACTGGTAGAGGTAGAGGTCCTACGTCCTACGTCCTACAAGGTCGACGTGAAGGCTGCTGAATCTGGCAGTTGGCAGTGGTTGTGCAACTAATGGTACTTTTGTTTGCCTATTGATTTGGAGGCCTGGCAGGAAGGACATTCTGCCGTATGTTCCGTTTCATGTTCCGCCATACAAAACGTAGGCTGATAGCTTATTGAGTTGAACGGGGACCTGCGTGAGACATTCCGTGGATCTGATAAAAAAACAGGGTGGGTCCAGGAATTTGGTAACAGTGGTCTTTGGACACCAGTGGAGGTGTCACAAAGGAGAGAAGATGAATCAAACTGGATGTCTTGTACACGAAGACCAGTGGAAGCTGAGCGATAGGCTTCCATCTCGCCAGACTGAACTACGTCATGTGCAAGTTGATCGAAATCATCCAAGAAGAAAGTAGAGTGTTCTTGTGAAATGAAATTAGTGCTGAAATCTGAAAGAGCATCAGCTACTACTTTGAACTTTCCATATATGTATTGTATGTCAGAGGTGAACTCAGCAATATAGTAGAGATGTCTTGTCTGCCTAGGGGAACGGTCAACTTGGCTGGTCACAGCTGATGTCAAAGGTTTGTGATCTGTATAGCGTAAAGTGCCGTCCTTCTAAAAAGTGTTTGAAATATTTAATTGCACTGTATGCTGCAAGGAGCTCACCGTCAAAAGCGCTGTACTTTTTTTCAGCGTATGAAAGTTTCCTAGAAAAGAAAGCAAGGGGTACCCAGAACTGGTCTTGTCGCTGTTCAAGTTGAGCTCCAATATCAGTGCTGGATGCGTCGACTGTGAAGCTTGTGGGAGAATTGGTTTGAAGGTGGTGTAACAGTACTTCCTTGTCGAGAGCTTGCTTCGCTCTATCGAATGCCAACTAGCAGTCGCTGGACCAACTGATGGTTTGTCCTTTGCCACTAGCCTGAGTATGAAGTGGTGCTAATGTGTCGGCGATATGCGGGATGAAGCGATGTTAGTAATGTATCATATCAAGAAACCTTTAGAGGTCGGTACGGTTGGTCGGTGCGACACAGTCACGGAATGCTGCTACTCTATCGGGTAAAGGATGTATCACTTGAGGAGTGGTACGCTGTCCTAGGAAGTCCAGTTCTGTAGCGCCGAAGACACACTTGCTTTTATTGATGACCAAACCTTTGGTTGATATAAGTTCGAAAAGTTGCCGGAGATGTTCGAAGTGTTGTTTGTCAGAGTGGCAGGCGACTAGGATGTCGTCAATATACACAAATGTGAACTGAATACTTTGCAACATTCCATCCATGAGACGCTGGAAAGCTTGGGCCGCGTTTTACAGCCCAAATGGGATGCATAAAAACTCCCAAAGTCCAATGGTGTGACAATTGCTGTTTTAGCGATAGATGACGATGTCATTGGAATCTGGTGGTAACCAAATCAATCTTCGACAAAAACGTACACCCAGCAAGACGACTGTTCAAGTCTTGTATGTGAGGCAAAGGCTATCTATCGTCTTTCGTGACAGTGCTATGATGTGGATAGTCTCCACACGAGGGCATTGGACATTTGACTTGGGGACGACACGAAGAGGTGAAGACCAAGGTGAGCTAGATCAACGAATGATGCCCATCTGTTCCACTATCAGGAATTCAGCTTTGGCAGCTGCACGTTTTTCCGAGTTGAAGAGCCGAGCACGGGCATGAACAGGTGGTCCATTTGCGATGATGTGATGTTAAACTCTGTGTTTGTTGTCAGTAGAGTCAAAATTTGGAGCGAGAAGGTCTGGGAATTGTTGAAGAAAATTAGAGTAAGCATTATGTTGAAAAAGAGAAAGCCCAGCTACGAAATAAGAAGGGTGTCTGTGCTTTTCAGAAAAGTCGAAGAGTTGTCAACAAAAAAATCAGCATCGAGGATTGGTTGTGTAACATCAGCCAGGTAGAATTCATGTTTGAGAAATTTGTTTGGATTGCATAGGGTTCTTCAGATCTTCCGCGTGAACCTCGGATTGCTCTAAGTCCGATAACCGCCTACGTCATCAGTCGGAGGGCACCTGGCGAGGCTGGGAGGTCAAAGTGCATATTCGTGCATAACATTGGCCGAGGCTAGTGATCAGCTCTATGTGGAGCATGGAGAAAATGACGTTCCTGGCGCTAAAATTGTTTTAATGACCAAAATCTACTTCATCAAACTGTTCTTCTGTAGGGTATCCCCACGGAATCAATGTAATCCATAGATCTATATCACTATGCCGGCTTCTTCGCTCGGGGAAGAGGGAAAGATCGGTGTAATCTTAGCATTAGAAGCTGGAACCCATGATCAGACCTACCTTGTTATTAAAAAAATTGTAATTATCATTTCATTAAATAAAGTTTTTGTATCAAATGCCCCCTTGGTGCATGAAAAAAGTATATGTTATACTTATCAAGGACTTAAGAATTCGCGCATATGATTTCATACTTAGTAAAGAGGTATACCTATTGATATAATATATATATATATATTTTAAATAACTTAATATCTTGACTTCCCCTTCCTCATGCAGCTGATTAATATGTAATACTGAAACTAACAGACGTTATAAAACATATTCCCTTGAGAGTAAATAAAGGTTGATTTATCTCCCTATCTGAACATGTAGCGGAACCTCGATATTAAATGTTGATTCATTTAATAAGTGTAACTTACCTTGGTATTAAGATTGAATTTCACGTGCACGGACTCATTATCATTCTATCATTTAATTAATTAGGCACGTATTAACAAGTATATCAAGTACACCAAGGGCATGTTTTATGTGGGATTTTATTGTAATATGTATGGGCATGACTGTGCAGGTGTGTGAGCGTGGTACACGTGTGTGTGTATATACATTTTAGTGTGCCTGTCTGTGTGTGTGTATTGGGATGTTTGTGGATTTGTGGATAGATGAATGTGTACGCGTTTATGAATGTTGATAATTCTCTATATCTACAGTCTAGATTAGGCACGAACATCCGACATAACTATTGAAGTTTTCCGCAACTCATTTGCTCGTTCACTGATATTGCGCTGCATTGCACAGAATAACTACTAGCTGCTGCAACCATCAATCGTAGACTTGATTTTTTTTTTGTTTGGTCAGCAGGAATTCTGTAAAATTCTGCTGATTTTAGCACCATTACCAAAAAGTTCTTGACTGCGTAGCACCATTATCAAAAAGTTCTTGACTGCATGGTCTTAAATTAGTGGTATTTCGGAAATTTCTAAAGTTTCGGAAAAAGGAGATAAAAATAGTCTCTTCAGATCTTGACAATGTTATTTCCTATGTTCAAGTGGCAAGTTCTCTAAGCGCAATGCTTGTTCCGAGGCATTGGTTGAACAAACTTCTAGGTTACGCCTAGTAGCCTAATCAGTAATACTAGTAGTAGTAACAGTCAACATCGAAGGCAGCACGAATCTGACCTTTCACCCATGAATGAAGGTAACAGTCAGCCGCCGGTTCGGACGGCGCGGCTAAAAATAGATCGTTTGGGGGACTCTGTTTCAGCGAGCAGCGTTCTGAAGAACCCTATTGAAGAGCAATGTTACGTTTGCCCTAAGTTATAATTGAGGTTCCGTTGGCCGCAGATAAGGAAACAGCAGGACTGTTGTCCCCCCGTTCTTGGGCGGAGGCCGGAAACACTGACGACACGTCGGCAGCGGTGTCGTTGGCCAGTGCGGCGGTCTGTGACGTTCCAACGTGTTTGAGTTCGAGGTGCCAGCCGCTGCGACGTTCAGTGACTGGCTTTGTCGTTTCCCGTCATTTAATTTGTGCACCTTGTTTGTTTTTCAACAAGGGTGCAAATGTGCATCCTGGTTGGCAGCGGTGGGCATCAGGTCCAAATCTCATGTGATAGAAACAGACAAAATTAGATAGTTTTGAAAACGGAACAGGTTTTGATTTTCCATGGGGAGTGAAATGCTGGAAACGTGACCTGCTTCCTTTTGTGGTAGAGATAGCATCTACTCTAGAATCGCTAGGGCTATCAACGTCAGTAGAGATTTGTCCAACATCGGTTGTGCGAGTTTCCCATATACGGTCTGCGGTTTCAGCCAATTCCTGAATGTCAGCTATGTTGTTGCCAGCTAGAATGCTACGTATGTCAGATGGAAGGTTCGATAGAAATAAAGCCCGTTTGAGTGTTTGTGGGTCATCGCTAAGTGCATTAATTTTTGTCATGTGGGCAGTGGAATGCTTGTCACAAAGTCCACTCAAATTGAGCAAGTCAGTATTCTTTTGCGCTTGCGATTTCCCAAAAGTCTTGATCAATGCTTTTTTTAAGGTCTCATATTTATTGAGACTGCGTGGGTTTGTGAGGCATGATTGCATCTCCTCTGCAGTGTTTATATCCAAAGTACTCACCACGTATTCGTATTTTGTCTGGTATTGCGAGATGTTTTTTGTTCCAAACAATCTAAAATTCTGGAAGTTTCAATGACATAGCACTGACTCCCTGCGTTTGAGTAGCCTGCATCTGAGACATCTGTGTAAGCAAGGTTGTCAGTATGGATTCGGTTGAATCTGATGATGCCATGGTCACTGTCGGGGTCACCAGTGAAAAGTTTACGAATGAATGACACAATTATAATATGGTCATTAAATAAGAGAATGAATAAAATGACAAACGTGTATTGAAGGAAAAACCAGAGTGAACGGAAGTAAATCAAAAGGCATAGCAAAACATAAATTATTTCATCGTGCGCACGAAGTAAGCTGTGCTTAGCTAGCGCATCGTTACTACGGATGTAGGCGCCATAAGTGACCGAGGGACAAAACTGGTTTTGAAATTTTTTTTTTCTGTGTCTTATTTTCAAGATTATCTCCATCAATGAGGTTATCATTTTATCCACGTGAAAGCACCTTTATCAAAACTTACAACAACAACAGCGTTAAAAACTCATTGTTGTTGTTGTTCCTCTCATGAACAATAAATGAGAAGCATTCTGAAATAATATGTACATATTTTATAAAAGATTGCTCATGTGGACTAATATTGGAGGTTACACACGCGCAAATGAGGTCAGATGGACTGGGTTGGACTGTTTGTCCTGTCGAATAAATTTTGAAATATTTTTTTCCTTGCGGCCAGGAGCCCAGTACACAGAGCTTTTGCCTGTCCTAAGGCATTTGTTGCTTTCATGACCAGTATAGATTAAATTACAGCTGCACTATTTGGGGTCAGAGGTCAGGAAGAGATAGGGCATGCAAATAGGTAACCCTGCCTCCCTTGATGTAGTGTGAGGTCCCAACTGGGTTTTCATGGGGGTAGGTTCAAACTAGAGCCGGTGGTCCAAAAGTTTACTTGTCAACCCCAGTTCAAACACAGTCCCTTGTGTGTCTGTGATGCTCATCTGAAATATTTGTGAGTGGGAATGGGCAACGAAAATTAGGAGTGAGCTGAGAGCAGAAAGTCGTTAGTAGTAAAATATAGTAAAAATATTTGCGCGTGTCTAACCTGGACTGTTCTGAAGCATAATGCATGAGCCAAGACTATCCGGAAATATCCCTAGACTAGTCAAGATCTAAGTCTAGACTAGCCGAGATCGGACTCTTGTGTCGCTCAACAAAGCAACGCAAATCTTTGTGAACTCTGTTGTGCCACATAAGTTAGATCTAAATAGATTTGAATAATATTCTGATGTTAGAAATTTAAATGCATTACTTTAGATAGGCCCTGCTGCATAGATGTTCAGTATTTCTAGTCACTGGCATAGTCGAACATATTACGTCTCGCCACAGATCTATAAAAAGACATGCCACAGGGTCAAAGGTCACGATTTGTGGGTCAAGTAAAAAGTCACGGACCTAACTAGTCTAGACTGATTCTTAATTATATGAAAGTGTGTCAGTTTTCTTTGACTAAAAGTGATGCTACATTTATTACATGTAATGAAAAATCTAGGCTCTCAATAATTTTATATGGCATGTATTGCTTGCGACACATTATTCTGCACACTTTCGCATCCACCCCCTTACTGTCCCAATCCTTTTATTAGGCTGGAAAGTATGCAATTCGGGTTGGGTCACATGATGAAAAGTTTAATACATTCAGTGACGCTCATTTTCTGAAATGTCGCTCATTCCTGTGTTCATATATTTTTATAGTTTAATCTTTGATAGTTAACAATGATAGTGTGAAATGTATGCTACGTTTGCGAGGTATGAGATATATTATGCTACGTTCGTGAACATTTACAAAAAGAAAACACACCGTGTAGATTTGCTCTGACATTTTTGCATGGGTACGAACATGCTCAGATGCGCACACACTTTACAGATTGCTTGTAGCCTAGATAGGACAGCTGCGATAAAGAGAATTTCTTCAGGAAAAGTGGTATTGCATATATTTGATAATATTTTGGGAAGGGGTTGTAAAGGCTTTAAAAAAAGTTGACTACACATGTCACGTCAATCGTTTGAGAGAACTCAAATCTCTCCGTGTTCTCCCCATTTAGTTTAACAAGCAAAGCAGACATAGTCTAGATGAATTGAACAATATGAAAAGGTAAGTAGAAGTGAAATGCTCAAAATGTATTTTATGCCAGACCAGCAAAGCAAAGCAATTCAACTACTCGGGGGTTGGTCGACTCCGAGTAAATGGGAGTTATAACTCTTCATGACTAAGTAAAGTGTGAGCTGTCGGGAATGTGTTAGGGTCACGGATGAACACTAGGTTCGCACGTGGAAGTTAGGGACTGATTCAGGCAGTATGTATTTAAGAATTAAATACCTGTGAAGTTAGCGTCCCTGTAGTGTAGTGGTAACACGCTCGGACTTGCAAGCTGAGAGACCCTGGTTCGATCCCCGGCAGAGACAGAAATTTTCTAGTGTAGGTTTTTTTCGGGCCTTCTTCTCAAAATTGATCATTCACAGTAATTTGGTAAAATCCCCCTTAAATATAAGAGAAAGAATACCATACAATACTACTATACACTGGTATTGCATTTCCACCCGGTTACAAAAGGAATTTATCAGTTTGGAAATATAAAAGGCAGAGATGCAGTTGACAGAATTCTGACCCAAAGTACTGATGATGATGATTGCCATTCAGCTTTCACAAACAAAAGAAAAATTCCCTGTGTCCACAGCAATCCATTTTAAAGTGCAATCTTAATATCGGCATGGATAACAAAAATGTCTGCATAAAGAAAGAAAGTGATCACTGTGACCGTGCCTTAAATGGATAGAATCTTGTCTTAGGTGTGAGTGATGGCAAGAAGTGGACGCTTAAACATTTTGGTTTGGGCTGTTTACACGAAGCTATCAGCTCAAAGCAGCTAGTTGGTCTTTTCCACACAGCAGACTATATCACTAGCCACAAAAGCATCCTCCATCTGGATGCACCGAAGGCAGAGGCTATATTGAAGTCTTCCAATGCTGAAGATGGGAGCGCTGTACATACCAGTCTGACTCCACACTGATTCGACCATTTTTAAGCAGATGACACTGACATTGTCGACTTAAGCTTGAACGACAAAACTACTTTCCATGCCATGCAGATGACTTGCAAACTCTCAGGAATGAATATGCGAACCGTGGAAACAACTTCCAAAGATAGGATTAATTTGGAAATATTTAGGAAAGGGCAGATTTCAAACCCATGGAAGAAGGGGAGGCAATGAAAAATACTTTTTGTTTCATAAGATATGGCCAGAACAAGCTGCTGTGGATGCAATCATTAAAAAATACTGTGACACGGACTCGCCATGAATTACAGTCGGTTACATGTCCCTGCTACTAACTCCTGCACATGAACTGGACATACCCTCGACAGTTTTCCTGCGGTGCCAGCATGTGATTCGAAAAACCTTGAAATAGCTGAAGTGTTACTTTGATGCTGATGCTGTTAAGATGGGAAAAGAGAAAGGTACAGACTAGCAAATGAAAAGAGAGCAGCCTCAATTTTTGCATTTTCGCGGAGCTGCCTTGAAAGGATGAGGCTCCTTCTTCATCTTCAAGGGGCACAGAGACAAGACGTAGGCGACCTTCATCTGGATGCTTCCAGGAAATCTGACATATTTCTACAGATACGATCACATTAATTACACCAGATGTGTCAGCTCTCTCCATACAGTGAAAAATAATTCAAGGGTGGAAACTTCATGCCAGAACTGGAAGTGTGAAGCTCAGTCAGATTTATTTACATCAGAGCTTTGAGTGACCAAAGGTGTTTTCAGATTATTTCTTACGTATTACGACTTCATCTAAATGTAATTTTACATTTCTAACAGTTAATATCCTTCAATTAAGGATTTACAGTTTTTTTGATGCAACTCACCAAATATTTGAAAGAGTACATATTTGAGGGGTCACCACTGGTGAGCAATGGTCACTTGTGGTCACTCTACGGACGCACTGATATTTTTAAATTTTACGGCAGATTGTGAGGCATTACTGTAGTCATACAGTGTGTTTTGCAAAAGTGACACAGTGAAGTACAAAAAACTGGTATTATTTAAATGATATGGGTGGTAACCACGTGGGCAGCTAAGAAATGACCCTATAAAAAGGAACCAATGCAGATATCCTCGACTTAATGATTTGTAGTGCCTATATTTTGAATCTTCATGTATGTTAAGTGGATATTTGAATTCAGCATCCCAAAAGTTCATATTTTACAGTTATTGCCTTTTTTGTCCGAGCAGATGACCAACGGTCAGTACTGGTCACTTTGTGGTCATTTGACACATGTATTTTTAAGATGTGCAGCCGAAATTGCCCGCCTTACAGGTATGAAGATGCCAATAGCACCTGGCATAAAAATATGCAATAGTCCCTATAAAATCAGAAAATTGGCCATGGGGAGGGGGGGAAGGGTTGGATTTTAATTTCAAAGGCTTAGATAGGTGCAAATGTGTAGACTCAGAATAGGTGAGGTTTAGTCACCCAAGTACAAAATTTGTGGTTGTTACTGAGTGAAAAGGCCTAAAATATTAGGTTGTCTGCTTCACTTCCTAAGTTCTCAAAATCTAACTGGTTCAGGTGCATTTTTCTTTATGTCAAAATTTGGAGGAAGAGCTAAACAACATATTTGGAAATTATTTTGAAACAGCATCCCAGGATAAGTTAATGAGAGGTGTAAAACCTCGTATAGCCAACAGTGAAAAATACATTGGCATCTTCATACCTACAGATGTCAGCTGCCACTCTTGAGCAAATCAGTAAAGAGAGTTTATGAACAAGTCACTGATCAAATAATAGTATGGATATCAAGTGCTGGTGATTTAATGGTCATCTGACAATACATGTACACAAGTATGCTACATATGCAGTCACCCCAGAATGAGAGGACTATTGGATTGATTAGTTGTCGTTTCACGGCTCCTTCTAACACCAGCAGATGTTTCTTCTTCGTGCTTATTGAAAATATATATATATTTCCCTACAGATGGTCACTTAAGTGGTCATTTTGACCATTAAAGCGCAACATATCACATCGAAATTGGTATATTCAAAATCAGCATCCATTTTTCATTAACCCTCTAGTGCCCACTGGTCCATATTTGGCAACCCAACTTCAAGGGTCCAGTATGGAGTGGTCCAAATATGGTACGGATATTTCAGTGCCCGGAGGTCCAAATCTGAGCCAAAATTTTTCAATTTGGGTGGCATTTGAAGTGTGTGTATGTGAATTTTAAGAATTTTCCTACTAGTATTTCTATGCCTGGGCACTAGAGGGTTAAGAATAAAATCTTTGATGAATTCTTAGTTAAACAAAGTCTTTGTTATATGGAAAAGTTTGAATCATTTGAAAGTGGTCAATACTGGTCACTTCAGTGGTCATTTTGACCACTTAAAATGCAAAATCGAGCTTGGTATATAGCGGATTCGTGATCAGCGTTCCATACGAATCATCCATTGCTGGAACATTCCTACCCAAAAATACCGAGCACATTTTTTTTCTAAGTGTGAAATCAGAATTTGGCTCCAGTCGGTAGAAACCGTTGCGTCACTCCGCAGAGGTCGAGGTAATAATACCCTGTTAAAGAGCTTTAGGAGCTTCTTCTGGGTTGTCAGATTACCTTCCCTTGAATTTCTATTTCAAAACTCACAATAACAAAAAGCCATAAGGCATACTGTTAAAAAGAAGAAAGCAGAGGGCACAGAATTTCACTTTTTAGAGAAAAAAAAAAGATGTTTTGATTTAGTAACCGTGTAGATTATCGTGCTGCAGCAGTCAACGGTTAAGGGAGACACAGGATGTTCTACCGTCCAGGTTTTGCATAATTTTGATGCCGATATATTAACATACTGATTACAGATAGCCATGGCATATTCCAGAGGCGCCCCATAGCTATAATATGTCCAGTGACACAATCAGGAGAGAAGATACCTGATTATTGGCACACCCAAAAATCAAGCAATTTTTGCTTTGGTTTTCGTGGTTTTGCTACCCATTGTCAGATAAACTTCTGCTTCTGAATGAAACTGATAATCAATAATGCATGCCCATTTTCAGTACTATGATGTATTTTGAGACCCTGGATTGTTATGTTTAAACCACAATTTTTTTGCAAATTTGGTTGGTGTCAAAAATGATGAGATCCATTTTGCAGGAGTCCATCCGAGTCAAGGATGAACGAGAAAAATGATGTAAACTGTTGTCGATAAAACCTTCACATTCCTCTTACTTTCTGCGTATGAGATATGATCACTTTCCTCCAGAACGGTGGATAGCATGACCACTAACTGGTTATTTATGTTGAGGGCATTTCAGGGATGTATCAGGTTTTTACATTTTTGTAGCCACATATGAATTCCCCAAATCATATAATACATAATTATGCTCCCCCCCCCCCNCCCCCCCTTAGCACATGTACCTTTCATGCATGTCAGAGTTCTATAAAAATCCCTTCAGTCAGCGACAGACGTCACTGAGAGTCATGCTTCAAAGCACTAAGTTTTAAGATCTGTTCCTACGACATTAGCCAAGGTTGCTTATCGATTGCTTAACCGCATATCAGTCGTTCATTATTGAAGTCAACGCAGTGAAACTTGGAGAATCTATGTAAAAATGATGCAGCTTCCCTGTAACATTTGTGAAGCTTGGTGTTGGTAGGGCTAGTGCCCCCCCCCCCCNTTTCCTTTGCTATACGGTCCAGGACCGCGGCTCCGGTCCTACATGATTCGAGAATGTTGCAGTTAGTAGCGGCTGACCTTGTTGGGATCAGTTGTTTTTTTTCTCTCCTTTAACTAAGGCGGCAGTGCGTCCCGCCCGCTAGTAATAGTATTGAGAATGTCTAGTGTCAAGGTCAGCTCGACCGTACAGTGCTTTGAGTGAACGCAGTATTAGCCTTCCCGAGGGTTCGAGTGGGGCCGCGATCAACATGTTTTGATTCTAATTAGTCTAGAAGTTGCTGTTCGTACCTTCTAGACAAGCATGTTTGTTTGGGCGTATCATATGATGATGACGTCGTTTATTCCAGAATTTCTACTGAATTTACTATAAAAGGCATGAGAGTGAGAGAGTTGAGAGAGTTGGCTGTTATGGTCTGTGCATTGTGAGTTGTTTGCTGGTTACGCCTTGTTACTAATAAAGAAGTATTCTGTTTCCTGCACAGCGGACTTGGTTTGTGAATTAAAGTAGCAACGTCAGTGGCGTTTCTAAGGAGAAGCTATTGTATTCAATACCTCTTCACTACACGCCAATACTGATTGACACTTGCTCGCTACATTCCCTATGTGCAAATTAAATTGTTTTGTAATGATTAGAAGTGATTAAGAATACGGAATTGGGAGATGTCCCTTGTACAAAACTCCAGGGGGACGAAAGGGAGGGTGCCGAAGTGAAATTTACTATATTATTATGAAATAATGAATTGCATATTAAACATCCGATACCAAGCAGAGGTGTCACTTACGGTGAAGAATTTTTTTTTGTTAAATTAGAAATAAGCCTACAAAACCGGATATCTAATTTATATTACACAATAAATAAATAAATCAGTTACAAATATAATGCTGTAAATTAAGTAATAAGGACACTTAAATATACCCTTAAGTTCCAGCAGCTACGGACATTCCTTTCAGATAAAGTGTTATTTAGCAGTCTGTTGTGGTTATGGTCATCCAAATTCAAAAGTTCAGTTCGACCGTATAAGTATTCTGCCAATTTTTATTGCCTTAGCATGATCTGTCAGTCAGACAGACAGTCGGTCAGTCAGCGAGCAATCCATCCATCCATCCATCCATCCATCCATCCATCCATCCATCCATCCATCCATCCATTCATCCATCCATCCATCCGCCCATCCATCCATCAGGACAGACAGTAAGAACGCAAGCCAGTCAACCACTCATGCAAAACAAACTTCATTCATTTACTCGCCCGATCGTTGTCTATCAACTAAACGGACCGACCTACCTACGGGCCGATTTACTGCAACTTTCATAAAAATTAGGAAACGATCTTAGTGTCTGATTGTTTTGTCTGAGAATTGTGTGAATCATGCCTACAAATAACAAGTAGGTAAGGCCCCGGACCAAAAATCGATGCGAATGAATAGATTAGTGAGATGGATGACCATCTATAGCCAGGTGGGCATCTTGCAAAACAGTGATGTAAAGCCAGAGCAGACAGAAGTAGGCAGGCAAACAAGAGAACTGGGACAAGAATTACACGTAGAAACCGACTGGCGAACATAATAGGTGAGACGGACGCAAGCAGTAACTACTCTCAAAAATATTGCAGGGTGAGGGATCTACCCTCAACGCAGCACACCTAATACGACAGACAAACTAGCCATGGGGCCGCTAGCTGCAATCAGGACTGAACCTTGCACTAAAAGACAGATTTTTGTGTGTGTGTGTGTGCAAGTACTTTTATCATTAGCAAGCCAAGGTTCATTTCAAAAGACTTGGCACAGCCATAAAAAGCGTGGCATTAATTTGTAGTGGCCAAAAATACGCGTAAAGAGGCATGATGAAAAAAGTCCTTTTTAGTGAAAAGTCTCACTTCAGGGCCTTCCATAGCGGTGTCTGAAAGCCATCATGTTAGGGTTTACTATAAAAATTATTTAAGTTCTACATGGGTAATGTGACTGGAATAATGTAGCACAATAAGGATAAAAATTTGTGGCTTTTATTTAAACCTTATTTGACCAAAATCGGATAAATGCTGTTTTGCGAAAAAATTGTAAAAAGAAAAATCTGTCTAAGCTGGCATCCAGTATTAATTTCTTCACAACATAGACAGTTTTGGGGTAAATTTGTGACGCTAGTATTGTAACAGATACATTGAACTTCGATATAATTTTCATAAATTCTTTATAGACTTGTTCCGACATTTTTTAGTAGGAGTTGGAATACAACTGTGGTGATTATTATTGGGAGCTGACCACAAATTCACTGTATACCAAGCTCGATTTTGCATTACAAGGGGTCACAATTACAATTAGTGTCCAAGGGATTCATCCTCTTCTAAAAAACGAAAATCTTGTTGAACTTTGATTTCATCAAGGATTTCACTGTTAAAAAATATGGACGATGAATTTAAATAAATTCCGTTTGATGTGATATTCTGCGTTGCAAGAACTGAAGGTGACTATTTAATTGACCACATGTGCAGGAAGACACATACAATTTCAGTATAATAATACAAAGAGGAAACTTCCGATGGTGTTCCATGGAACTGTAAAACGACAAGTAATCAATAACAGTAGTGTTCTGATTCTGGAATGACTATATCTAGCTGACATGGGCAAAGAGAGGCAGATGACCAATAAAACAGAGCCAGTGACCTTTCCGTATGTCTTTACTGATTTGTTCAGGAATTACAGATGACATCCCTATGGCAGCTTAACATGTTAGACTCTTAACTTGACAAATAGCCGATCTCTACCGAAAATACCAATAAATTAATTGCGACAAATTGTAGGACGCCGAATTCAAAAACTCACATAAAGTAGGATGGAAACTGTTGAAAGTATAACCCATTTATTATTTAACCAAGGACATATATAATGGTTGCTAATAGTTAAACAATCATTAGCTGCTCACTTCAATGACTATTCATATAGCATAAATACTGTATGACTGCATCACTGGCTCATAGACTGGTTTAATCATTAAGTAAGAAAGGACCATAAAGTGACCACATGAGACTATGGCTGACCAGTGTTGACCGCATATGTGAAAATGCCATTTGCTTAATTCATGATATTCAATGGAGACCACCTTGTTTCATTGGTAAAGTGGCGTTTGATATGAAACTGAGGTATTATGATGGCTACTGTGACCATAGTAGGAAAGGAGGGGCTGACGACAAAACTTTATATAAACATGAAACTTTAAAACAAGTTTGTTTCTGGTAAAGTTGTCAGAACATGAACAAAGTTAATATTTCTTTTGCTCTCTGAAATTACCCCGTGAATGTGATACTCTTGATGCAAAGATCATAGTTCATATACCCAGATAGGTTTAGATGTATTTTTTTTTCTTTTTGTGTTGCTCTTTAGTTGGTCTATGTGTGTGTATGTACCCGATTGTGTACATGTTTGTGAGATTGTGTATCTATGACGGAAGCAGTTTTAATGTATATAATAGAAACTGACAACATGCATTTTGCCTTAGATGGCTCCTTCCAACCATACTAAGTGTAATTATTGCCGATTCATTGGTTGTTTTAGTAAGAGAATCAGCTTTAGAGCGTCTGGCATCGAGTCAAGAAGATTTGGAAATTCCAGCATCAAGAGGTCAGGCCTCTGAATAAGATCCAGTGCTCCCACTAGCGGCGTCTCCACCAAATACTTCAGTTGTTAACCCAGCCTTCCTGATTCTGAATCATTCGCGAAAACAACTCATGGAACTTCAGCGCCTCTGGCACCGTGTCAAGAAGCTTTGGACATTCCAGCATCAAGAGGTTGAACCTCTGATCAAGATCCATTGCTCCCAACATCACACAATGACACTGCGAAGATGAAAACTTCGTGAGAGTGAATTGTCGTACACAACATGGAATGGGACTGACAGAAAAGCAAAAGAACTAAAAACAAGTTGCTCTTTGTTGTTTGAAGAAGACAGGCAAGCTATCTTCACTAAGTTTAGCAACTGACACGGGAAGAGAGAAAGAGCTGTGTAAACGGCCTCCTGGTAAAAGAGGCGCCAAAACAGAGATCTAGTGGAGGAGCATCAAGTCATAAAGATCACACATGGGATTATCGTATCATGAAGGATGACAAGAGAATCAAGGTTTGCAAGGACATGCCACGGCTGGATAGGCACAGCATTTTGTGCAAGCCACTCTGGAAGAACCCAGACTCCCTAGGCGACCTAACAATTCTCATTACTCAAGATGTGATGACGCCAACATGTTTTTGGGTCACTTTTTAGACAGGTTACCAACTCTACCCTCTCATTACCGTCGCCAAAGCTCTGGAAACTTTATTTGGAACCGTGTCTCCGCGGTCTGGCACATCTTCTCCGATTCTGTGAAACAACCTGCTCAGAGCAATGGATGCAAACATTAGCAATCATGACGTTCAGGAGATGTTGGAAATGAAGAATGTGTTCCTTTTCAAGCCGAAAAAGGATAGGTGTTACACCTGCATGAGCTTCGAGTCTGGAAACACCAGGGCGACTGAGTGGAAAGCTCATATGGCTGAAAAGACATGAGCTGAAGAAGAGCATGCCATGGACAAAAGCTCAGTTCTAGCACAACAGGATGTTGTGGTGGTTTGCATGGATCTGAAGGGCGTGCTACTTGCTCCAGCAGTCAGTGTCTCAAGCACCTACTTCAAAATTAATTTAGCAATTCACATCATTACAATCTACAACATGGCGGCTCGCGATGCTGTTTGTTATGTCTGGCACGAGGCTGGAGGCGCATTACTGCAAATGAATTTACCACTTGTATCAGGGACTCTCTTTTAGACTATACTTATGCACGAAAAAGTATGATTTACGGTGATGGGTGTGTCTATCAGAACAAAATTCAGTCTTGTCAAGAACTTTGAGGATGTCTTTCACCAATAGTGGAATAGAAATCCAACACCAATATTTGATCAAAGGACATACATACATGGAGGTGGATAGTATGCATAGCGTGATTGAGCGCCGCCTTGAAAAAACCCGTCTTAGCTCAATGGACTGTTTAGCTATTTTCAGGGCTGCTAGGATCGTTCCAGGGCCATACATCGTCTCCGAAAATTCTAAACAGCAAACAGTGACTTACAAAGTCTGAAAGCAGTTATCCCGAAAGAGTACCACCAGTTCCATGACAATCTTCTTCACTGAATGGAAAAACTGCCATCCGAAGAAATACGTCAAGTGACATTCTCAGAATGATTAGATCTGACTGATGTCTAAGCTCAGCCGTTCAGTTCCCGGCTTCGCGAAGAATAGGAATGACGTGGTGCTAGCATGTCGTACGAGGCGACTAAATGGCGAAAAAAAACAGGTAGTGACTCCCGACACAGAGTCACCTGGTCCTCCAGGTTGGGGCTTGGGTCACGGGGCTAATAACCCCTCCCTTAAAACAAAACACTGTTACAGAAACACATACAAACGAAAACCTGAATCTCTGCTTGGCTGATTGTGGAATTTCTCCAAATGGAGAGCTAATGATGCGTGACAGTCAAATCCGAAAGGAAGCTGTTAGGCGGACGCCTCCACCATCATCCAAGTCTCTCCGGATTGGATCGTGGAACAATAGGACCTTGTATGAGACTGGAAAAACTGCACAGGTTCTTCAAGAGATGCACAGGTACCGTCTAAACATACTAGGAATCAGCGAGACCCACTTGAACCAGTCTGGACAGAAACGAATGAAAGAAGGAGAACTTTTTATTTATTCTGGAAGTGGAAGTGACAGAGATGGACCTCATAGAGAAGGAGTAGGAATGTTCATAAAAAAGGCAACACAGAAAACATTCAGAGGTTGGGAAGCACATGGTCCAAGAATCATCATGGCCTCATTCGGAACAAAGAAAGAAGTCAAGCATACATACAAGTATACGCCCCAACCAACGATGCTGAAGAGGAGGACAAAGACAACTTCTACAACCGCCTCCAGAGTGTGATAGACAAGCTTCCAAGTAAGGACATCAACATTGTCATGGGAGACATGAATGCTAAGGTAGGCTCTGATAACAATCACTACGAGGAAATCATGGGTAGACAAGGACTAGGAGAAGCAAACGACAACGGGGAAAGGTTTCAGAACTTCTGTGCATTCAACAGCCTAGTCATCGGAGGAACAATCTTCCCACACAAGAGGATCCACAAAGCAACTTGGGTCTCCCCAGATGGAAGGACGGAGAACCAGATAGACCACTTCTACATTTCTCGAAAGTTTAGACGTTCACTGGAAGACGTCAGAGCTTTGCGAGGAGCAGATGTCGGGTCGGACCACCATCTGATCCTTGGAAAGATGAGGCTGAAACTGAGAAGGTATGCACAAGCCACAACCGGAAGTCGCCAAAAGTACCAAGTCAGTGTTCTGAAGGACCCTGTTAAGAAGAAAGAATTCAAACTGGAACTGAAGAACAGATTTCAAGCCCTCCAAGATCTGGAAAAATGTGAGGTAAATGATCACTGGGACAAGATAAAGGAGGCAGTAAATGCAACCTGCCAAAGTACCCTTGGACCAAAGGACAACACCAGGAAGGAATGGATCTCACAGGACTCCCTAGACAAGATCAAGAGAAGGAGAGAGCTGAAAGCGAAAGTCAACGACTGCCGTACCAGAACGGAGAAACTCACTGCACAAGAAGAGTACTCCAGAGCGAACCGGGAGGTAAAGAACTCCATCAAGAAGGACAAGAATACCTACCTGGATGGCCTGGCAGAAAAAGCAGAGAAGGCAGCAGCAGACGGACACTTGAGAATTGTTTATCAGACAACCAAAACTCTTTCAGGGAAATTTAGCAAGCCCACCCTACCAGTGAAGGACAAGGAAGGAAACACCATCTTTGACTCAGCAGGACAACTCAACCGATGGCGGGAACACTTTGACAAACTCCTGAACAGACCACCGCCAGACAATCAGCCAGAAATTCTTCCAGCCAGAAAGGATCTCCCAATAAATAAAGAACCACCCACGAGAGAGGAAATAGCGGCAGCTATAAAATCCCTGAAGTCACACAAGGCTGCAGGTCCCGACCATATACCACCGGAAGCCCTTAAAGCAGATATGGAGACATCAGTGGAAATGCTATACGCCCTATTTGAAAAGGTTTGGCAGGAAGAGGAAATACCTACAGAATGGAAGGAAGGACACCTGATCAAGATACCAAAGAAGGGAGACCTCAGCAACTGTAACAACTACCGAGGCATATCACTCCTGTCCATACCAGGGAAGATCTTTAACAGAATACTCTTGGAGAGAATCAAACTGGCAGCAGACGACAAGCTCAGAGGAAACCAAGCAGGATTTCGCAAGAACCGATCATGTGTTGACCAGATAGCTACCCTGCGCATCATTGTTGAGCAGTCTCTGGAATGGAAATCACCCCTTTTAGTCAACTTCATCGACTTTGAAAAGGCATTCGACAGCGTTGACAGGGAAACTCTGTGGAAACTCATGAGACACTACGGAATACCTGACAAACTCGTCAAGCTTGTGAAGGCCACCTACGATGGAACAAGCTGCCAAGTCTTTCATGAAGGACAGCTCTCAGAACCATTCCAGGTACAAACAGGGGTGCGACAAGGATGCCTGCTGTCACCTTTCCTCTTCATCTTGGCAATTGACTGGGTCATGAAGGAAGCCACAAAAGGCGCACGAAATGGAATACAGTGGACACCTTGGCAACAGTTGGATGATTTGGACTTCGCAGATGATCTTGCACTGCTGTCACACACACACTCTCAGATGCAAGAAAAGACCAAGGAACTCAACAGTCTATCAAAGAGCGTCGGCTTACGTATACATCCTGGGAAATCTAAAGTGTTAAAACTAGGCACAGTCTCAAGCTCTGCTGTCACGGTAGAAAACACATCCCTGGAAGAAGTTGACTCATTCACCTACCTGGGAAGTATCATTGACAAAAAAGGTGGTACGGAAGCGGATGTAAAAGCAAGGACTGCCAAAGCAAGGACTGCATTTAATCAACTATCAAAGGTCTGGAAGGCAAGCAACATCTCACTGCGTACCAAGATCCGGCTTTTCAATTCAAATGTCAAATCAGTGCTCCTCTATGGCTGTGAAACCTGGAAGACAACAAAGACAGTAATGAACAAAGTCCAGACATTCATCAACAGATGCTTGAGGAGTATTCTAAAAACGAAGTGGCAAGACAAGATACGAAACGAAGAACTATGGGCAAGAACAGGACAAAAGGAAATAGAGGTAGAAATTGGACTCCGTAAATGGCGCTGGATTGGACACACCCTCAGAAAACCTAGTGGAAACATCACCAGGCAATCACTGCA
Source organism: Ellobium chinense (assembly GCA_033807755.1). NCBI lineage: Eukaryota > Metazoa > Mollusca > Gastropoda > Ellobiida > Ellobiidae > Ellobium > Ellobium chinense. Next base: position 2,005,934 of record JAWQUT010000090.1, on the reverse strand, counting down.
ATGGAACCCACAAGGAACACGAGGCAGGGGTAGGCCACGGGAGACATGGAAACGATGCACGGAAAGGGTCATGCGAGAAATGAAGCTCACTTGGAACGAGCTTGGAAAGATGGCCCAAGACAGGGAAAGATGGAATTCGCTTGTACGTGGCCTATACCCTGCTGGGGGTGAAAGGCATTGATGATGATGATGATGATGATGTCTAAGCTGTTGTCTCTAGTATCAGCGAGAGAAAGAGAGAGAGAGAGAGAGAGAGAGAGAGAGAGAGAGCGGGTGAGAGAGAGGGAGGGAGAGTCCGGCAGCGTAGAAAAGAGACAAAAGAAGAGACAAGGGAGAGAGAGAGAGTGAGAGCGGCTATATTCCTTGTTCCTAATTAAATATGGAATTTTAAATTTCTTAAACATGATTTGTGTCTTAGGTTTAGTCAATAACCCTAACTTTGAATAAAAGTAAAGGAAAGGAATAATGAGAGGGAAAGAGAGGGAAAGAGAGAGAGAGAGAGAGAGAGAGAGAGAGAGAGACAAAGAGAGACAGACAAACAGACAGACAACAAGAAAGAAAGAAAGAAAGAAAGACAGACAGAGAGAGAGAGAAAGAAACAGCAAGAGAAACCGGGAGAGAAAGGGAGAGAGTAGATCTTATGATTACGGCTTGTTGTCCCTTTTTAAAATGCATATCATTTTTAATGTGTAATTGGTGTTGCACTGTTACTCATTGTGTTATAGACATTACTACATACTGTAAAGCGCACCCGGTCTCATCCATCTATACACATTACAACCATGCCGTGGTCGTGAATACATCAGGTAGCTTCACAATTTGGTACGATCAACTCGTGAATTCCACCTGACTGTGGAATTCACGATTTGATTAACCAGGATTCGAGATGTGCAAATCGTGAATCCCACAATTTATCAAAAGCATAATCATAATCGGTGAAAAATATTTCTTCACACATAACATGTCTAAACTAATACAAGAAAATTATGTGGTTAAATTGGTCCGGTAAAAAAAATCGCTTAATAAATAACTTTTTTGCTTCTCCTGTAAAATTTGTCTTCTGTGGAATTCACGATTTCATCAGCCGATAAATTTTACAGTAATTACAAACTACATGTGTAAGAAAGAAATTCACCCCTAAATGTGAAACCTCTTTTGTATTTCCGTGAAACCCTCCTATGTTTTTCCCGCTGCATTCAGATCCCTGAAATAAAAGTACTCTTTGTAAGTTTGGATTTGCAGTCTTGTTCTTTTATACTCTTTATTTTGTAGTCTAATGAACACCTAAGTACCAGTAACTGACGCCCTTTTGGCATTCATGGGAAAAGTTTCCAGGTTCAGTTTAGTATCACAGTTCCTAGAACAAGTAAGGAGTAGTCGACGGCAGCTCAGGAACATTGGTAGCAACTGGAAAACTCAGCTAGAAACGAAATGGGAAGACAAAGATATAAACTTTGTGGTGAAGTGATAAGCTAGATGAGGGCACAAAGCACTAGACAATGTTAAAGTGGACGGCAGACAGACAAAAGTGGAGGTCCACCATCACTATACCAGTTGGCATGGTACTTGAAGGAGAGACGACTCATGAATAAGACACGGTCGACTCCTGGAATAATCTGAAACAATCTATTCTTCCCACGCCTCCCCTCCTCCCCTCCTCCCCCTCCCCCAAACAAAACCAACACACAGATATTGCGATCTTTCCTTGAACTATAGTAACTCCCCACTTCACCGGTTTATTCACCACTCTACTATACCCTGTCGTGCAATCTCCAACGACCCCCAAAATCCATAATACTACAATATCCTCACTTCTTCATCAGCACCGCTGCCGCCGCCATCATCATCATCATCATCATCATAGTCATCATAATCATCATCACCAACTCCTCCGCCGCTGCCGCCTATACATCATCACTTTCAGCAGCATCGCCACCCCCAATCACTATCACTATAATAATCATCACTCATCCATCACCAGCACGTCATTATCATCATCATAATTATCAGTCATGGGGGTTATTGTCTGCTGTCACCCCTACCATCACTTCGCGTTTGACCACTTTGAAGAGGGTCGTCGCAACCTGTGAGAGCCCCTAAGTTGGGCGAAAATTACCTCCCTTCCGTGAGCTTGGGAAAACCCGGAAGAACACACGAAAAAGCTTAAAATAGGGCTGATCTCAGCAAGTCTCCGACACAACAAGCAATGGTCTCCCATTTTCTTCCTCCTTTTCTGCTCCCCCCCCCCTCTCCCGTCTTTCCCTTCACATCGCTTGTTCTTGTTCGTCGAGCAGCCCGTGGGGTCTCTCCTCTGTGGCTGCCTGCCGACAACACCCACACACGTTTATTTCGTGCTTGTTATCTTGCTGCCGATTTATTTCACTCGCAGATTCTTCTCGCATCCCTGTCTTTGCTTCCTATCTGTCTGATTCTAACAGTGTAAGACACCACTCTTTCATTCTTTCACTTTGTCTTCATGGTCATTTACTTGTCCAGCTTTCTGGCTTTCTCCTTCCTGACTTCAGCTGAGATGCTATCTGTGTCTAACTGTAGGTGCATCTCTTTCCCCTCCTTCTGCATCTCAATGGAGTAGAAAGGGAGGAAAGGGGCGATGTGGGACCGGGGACTTGCATAGCTCAGAAATCTGTGTTCTGGGCACCCCCTCTCCATCTCCCATGTCCCAGCTGCTTTGCCTTTGCCCGCTCAATAACTACTCTGCCCATTTACATGGTCCCACTTTATTAAGTACTTTTGCTACAGGATGCAACATGATTTTTTTTTTTTGCATTCAGCATTCTGAACAAATAAAGCGATTTTCCCATTGCCATCTCAGTTGCTTGTTGAACTGCTCTAAATTTTTCTTCTCTTTTGCATCGCAGGATATAATGTAGATAAATATAATGTATGACTGCTATGATTAAATCAGTCATAAATAATGGCACTGTAGCAACGTATTTCTTGCGCAACTACACTAAATCTAGTAAAATGTACCGTTACAGTTTGTTTTTTCAGAGTAATATTTCTCGCATAAACGTTAGCAAAATTATTAATCACTATGTAATTTTTTCCAAAGGTTTCGCAAAGAAATTGTTAACTGATTTAATCAGTTTTATGGGAATTACAGGCCTTCCAAATTGAAGCAGCATGTAATCTGTAAGCATTACATACTATTGTAGTAATTTAAGGAGATAATGGTGCGTTTAGAGAGAGATTTATGTATTTATGTTACGCGTTATGGAAATTGAAACTACATCGCATAACCGCACTTACGCATATCTGAATGCACACATTAACATCTCTTGCACTTTTTTGTTCCTGTAACTGCGCAATCATCAGCATCTCTGAATAAAGAAACAACTATTATAATGCCTGAACTGGTGATCGTTGCACAAATTATAATGTAACAAATAAACACACTGCAGACAAAACAGCCGAATGTCCATGTTAGTAAAAATTGCACAACACTAGCAGCATCTAAAGTGCCCAACGCTTCTCTCTCTCTCTCTCTCTCTCTCTCTCTCTCTCTCTCCTCTCTCTCTCTCTCTCTCTCTCTCTCTCTCTCTCTCTCTTCTCCTCTCGCTTTTATATGCCCAATACTGATGATAAAAACCAAAACTTGTGAGAGACAAATAATGAAGAGTTGGCAAAATATAGCTAACTGTTTTGAGACCTTCATTTCTATTCAAGGCTGTCTCGTCGGTCTATCACTTCAATTACCCGCTAAAACATAATTAATTTTTAAAGCATTATCACAGTGTTTTTAATGTTTTCACGAAACTAAACTGGGATTGTCAAAACATTATTTTTGCATTTTTAATCATTCTTGATATCTCCACTACCTTTGACTCCATTCCCTTATCGCCTTACTGTCTGGGAGAGAATAGCCTCTTGTAACTGTTTCGTGGTGCTGGTTGAAATGAATGAAAATGTATCACTTGGTAATAGTTATAATTTCAGTAGCCCATCTATATCAAAATCAGTTATTTCGTCGTTTTACTTCCCCCTCCTCGACGTGTCAAAAGAGGTGGACGAGTCCTACCTTCCCAAGACACCAGAAGCATAGTAAGATATTTGCGTTTTCCTATAAATCCATTTATGTGCTGAGATGATGCTACACAATAACCATGGGTGTACGTTCTCAACGGTTCACTTCCTTGATCTTATTCATTGAAAGTTATTATACGCAGAATTTGGTCTTGTCATTCAACTTTTCAGGCTCCTAGAATGATAAATGTGCTTTTACACCATCACTTTAAAACATCCTGCCTCATTCTTACAGCCTGATCTGCTGTATCCAACACCATCTGGATGTCAATAAATATGGATACTGTCAGATATGCAGTGTTATAATTTAATCTTTAGTATTTGAGAATTTCACCCTCCCATTCCCAAATTTTAAACTTCGTGAAATCTGATACATTTTTAAGTCTTCACTACTTTCTCGCTTCAGACATACTAACTCAAGTGTACCAAACACAACAGATGCACTCCTTGCAGCAAGCACTCTAGGACTGGTTCATATAATCACTCAGTATAGTAACAGCTTCTATACAAACATGTAAATTCAAAGGATGGCTAATATAATGAAATGTGCAGAATTACCATTTACGTGAGTAAGAAGTTTGTCTGCACCGTGACTACTTAATCACTTATCAACAGGATGATCATGAAGATCCCACGTTCAGCGGTATGTTGGATACTGCATTGTAGATTGCAAAGACGCTAAAGCAATGAATCAGAAAGCAGCAAGGAACAAATCAGACTCTGGGGCGAAGGGTCCATATAATATAAATAATCACTGATTACCAGCCGAAAATGCCGTTGGTCGACATTGGCCTTCGTGGCAAGTTAACAAGAACACCGCAGAATCCTATTTATTTGCTCTTTGTCAGGCCTATTCTTACTCCGACCCACGTTCAGAACCTGATACCCCTCAACTTTTCTCTGCTCTATTCACTGATTAATAGGGATAAAGAAGAACCTGGACACCCCTACAACCAAATGTGGAGTGACCTCACAACAAAATTCAACGAAAGCAAGGAAATTTCACCGGCTGTTCAAGAAGTGCTGCTAATCAAGGTCTCCGCTTGATTTGTGGTACTTTCACCTATTATTCTGGTTTAATGTGATGCGGAACAAAGATAACACGCTGGTAATACGAGAAACTATTCTATAGCATTTGGTGAAATTCATTATTATCAAGGGCCTCTTTATTCGACAATAATTAACACTGTTGCTGACAAGTGACATGCCTTCAGTCACAAGTTTATGACCACTTTTATTTTTCGCTCAGTTTAGAAATGAATCCACACTTACAGAAAGTCACATGAACAGTCTCGCCACACACTACACACATACCTCCATTCACAAGCCCAGTGCTGGTATTGCCAGGTTGCCTTTTTAATAGTGCAATGTAGGTGATATCCAAAATCTTTGGTTGGGGAAAGCACCTTGGGGTAGTTTTGTTTTTTTTTTGTGAAGGGAGGTTTCTGACTTTATGAAACATACAAACAAACATATTAAATAAACATAAATTCTTCTTGGGAAATAACATGAATACAAAACGGCTTGGAAAAGTAATTCA
>JAWQUT010000090.1:1973569-1991636 GCA_033807755.1 Ellobium chinense | reverse complement strand
AAAAAACCGTAAACGAGAAGCCTCTCCCTCACCGCATTCTGAACCAGAATCATCTCCTCCAGATGTAGAAGTCACATTGGCAGAAATGCAACGCAGACTGGAGGAGGCAGAAAAAGGCATGGATGACCTCAGAAAGGAAAATCGAAGTCTGAAGTCTGACAATAAAAAACTCAGGTACAGAGTCAAAATACTGCAACAGTGGAAAATTAAAAAAATAAAGAATGAACACAAAGAAAAAGAGCTAGCCTTGCATAAAAAACTGGACCAGCAGCATAAAAGAGCTGTTCAGTCCATGCTGGACCTGTTACCGCCTGTACCAGCTGCTCTATTTAACATTTTGCTGCGACAAAAGAAGTGGGTAGCATGGAAGAATGAGAAAGGAGCAATAGAGATGTGCCTTGCAGTATTTTTTCGCAGCACATCTGCTTATGCTGTGCTACACAGTTCAGGATGTTTGCTGCCACATCCTAGCACACTGTGTAGAAAATTTTCAAAGGTGCTTGTCAGCAGAGGCTTATGCCCTGTTTTGTTGGACATGGTCAGGATTAGGAACAAAGCCTTGAAAGACCATGAAAGACATGTGGCACTGTCTTCAGATGGCATGACTCTGAAGCAGGTGATAGATCAGGAATCATCACAATGGAAACTAATGCAAGACATGAGCATTACACCAGATCAGTTATGGGCGCAGCATGGTAATGGAAAATTTGTAGTGGTTCCGGATCCACCCCATCTCCTTAAAAATGTTCGCAACAACCTCATGACGAAGGATGTGCGCTTTATGCACAATGGCACAAACATGACCACAAAGAGGCAGCACCTTACTGCACTGTACGTACTCGACACTGCCCAGCCGATACGTGCAGTCCTTCGCTGGAATGAGAACTACAAATGAATGCTATATGGGACTTTGTGGATTCACACTGCCTGAATGCCCCAACCGGAAAAAAAGCAAGTGACAGCAAAGTTCTTTGAAGAGGACATGAAGCGTTTTGATTTGTTTTACAACTTTGTCAGCAGCTGGGTGTTTCTGTCTAAGGGAAAGCCAAAGAGCATACCCAGCGATGCAGGATGGCTGTTAGCTTTGAGGAGCTTGAAAGCATTGGCAGCCGACCTAATCCAGGAGAAGCAGCTCTTAAACCAACTTTGCCTACGCAAGTGTAATCAAGACCACATAGGAAACATGCACAGCTAAATTCGTGGCTACAATGGATTCAACGATCATCCCATGGTTGAAGCATATGTCAGTGCCATTCGTTGTCTGGGATGTTCAGCATCTATCACTGAGCTGTTGGACAAAACAGTCAGCACAGGGAGTAATTGTTTACCAGACAATGAACATGATAGTGGACATTTACCTGAGTTCATGGTAGCAGTTTCTTTGCATGAAACAGACAAAAATGAAGCCCAGAGTGAATTCTGTGATCCAGTCTCAACCAGCTCACTCTCTTCCATTGAAACAGATATTGTTGAATATATTGCTGGATCTATTGTGAAGAAACTAATAAAGAAATCAAAGCTTCATAAGATTTGTGATGTTTGCATACCACTTCTTACTGCATCTTCATCAAGTAATGCAGTTTCTTTGGTTACTCTCAAGGAATTTAAACAAGGTGCTCTGATTAGAGTCAGTGACAGTGTGATTAGGCTATGCACTGCATTGGAAGGTCATTTCAGAGAAGTTACAGGAGATGGATTGCCTTTGGCCCAGCCAAGACAAGAAATTGGACACAGTTTTTTTTAAAGTCATTTGACCTCACAGATTTGGCCCTATCCTGTCCATCCAATCATTTAAACTCCTTATTTCAGCCATACTTTCATGCTATTGTACTACTCGAATCTTTCATCACTTGAAATGTCTGAATGAAGATCTGAAGAAAGGCAAAAGAGGGTGTGAATTAAACAAAGACAAGAAATTGAATATGTAGACCTACTCTCATATTTTCAAAGTGTGGAAATATTATTGCCCTGTATTTGTTGTGTCAAGAGCAGGAGGCTATGGGCTCACATGGTTTAGAGAGCTATGGGCTCACATGGTTTAGGGAGCTATGGGCTCACATGGTTTAGGGAGCTATGGGCTCACATGGTTTAGGGTCCTATGGTTTAGGGTTCTATGGTTTAGGGTAAAGATGGAGCATAAACTTGAATGCTGTAACATTTGTCAAATCATTAAATGGTAGTGTCAACTGCCTTTCAGCTAGTTGTGTGATTAAGTATCTGTCATGATCATCTCATTCAGCCAGATGATATTGATATTGAATTTGTTTGACCAGTTTTGATTATTTGGGAAATTGCTTCTGCTGAAGAGGCTTTTTTTTCTTTTAATTTTTATCTTGTTTCATTTTACAAGACATATCTGTCACTTTATTTGGTCTGTGACATTACAGAAGTCTTTTGTCCATTTTGTTCTTTTGCTTAACAAGCCAATTGACATCATAATTGCAATCCTGGTTTGCTGCTTTGAAAAAAAGAAAACTCCAGACTTTTATAGTGCTGATATCAGTTTACTCCTGTGCTGGCCTGTCATGTCATAGGCCTATTAGCATAGCATTCTGATTATTCCTGTGTCTTTGTAATGTTTGTGTTTTTGTGGATCTTCTTGGTCTTTGGTGACCTATGCAATCCTGAAAGACGATTCACCACCACTATATGATTGTTCTTTACTTTACTGTGTAAAGACAGAGTAAAGTGTGTTTGATAGACACGAGCACTGCAAAATTACTTGTCCATGCTTTTATCATGAGCAAGCTTGATTACTGTAACTCACTGCTGCTTGGAATCCCTAAATGCACACTAGATCATTTTCAGAACATACAAAACAAAGCAGCTACATTAATAACACGATCACATCCCTCAGTAACCATTGAGTTTGTTCTTAAATCTCTTCACTGGTGGCCCATAAAGGAAAGGGTTAACTTCAAAGTCTTATGTTTCAATTTTAAATGTTTATGTGGACAAGCTCCAGACTATCTGTCAGAACTGGTGGAGATATATCAGCCAAATCATTCACTAAGATCAGCTGATGCAATGCTGCTTGAAACACCCACAGTCAGATTATCTCTTGGTGAAAGGGCTTTTGCTACATGTGGTCCTAAACTATGAAACAACATCAATCTTGAAACAAAGGAAAACATCATGACTTTTAAGAAAAAACTAAAAACCGAATTAATCAAACTGACATATATATGATTTTTAAGTCAGGAATCATTAACATGAAGCAGTAATGAAAGCGTTTTTATTAACCTTGCATGGTTGGGTGTGAATGACTATTTTGAGTGAGTGGTGTGTATGACAGTGACCTGTTCTTGTAGGTGTAAAGATGTATTTCATGTGTAAATTATGCAGCGCCATAGAGCACTTTTTTATGTGAATATGTGCGCTAATTGATTATTATTATAATTATTATTATTATTATGAATGAATGGTTCAGTTCATCCTGCATATTGTTTTATTTAGCATTATAATGTATGTATACATATGTATGTATGTGTGTTTGTGTGTGTGTCTCACTATGTAGGCTGTGTATGCACGTTATATATATATGTGAGTGTGCAGGCCCTATGTGTGTAGGCTCTGTAGGTGGGTTTATATTCGTATGTTGTTAGTCGTGTATATTACCAAAGAGCTGATAATTTATTTTAGACAAAAGAAGAGCCCTGTTGCCTCAGTTATTATCAAAGACCAAATGGTTGAGCTCATTACAAAAATAATTACAAATATTTAGGCGTCACCATTGCCGAAAAGCTTCATTGGCACCCACATAGAAAAGAGGTATACAAGAAGGGAAACCAACGACTGTATTTTCCGAGAAAACAAAGAAATACATGTATAACACAGCATGACAGAAACAACATACAGCGTATAATTAAGAAAGTCCAAAAGATCACTGGTGCAGATTTACCTTCTTTTTAATGAGCTCTTTTCCATCAAGTGTTGTTCAAAACTTGAGAATATTTTCGGTAATGGAAGCCATCCACTTTTTCATTGTATGAAAGATCAGCACACAGTGGAAGGCTCCTGTCCATTAAAGCTCCTACAGAGAGGCACAAAAATTCTTTTATTCCTGGGTCAGTAAGGGTGCAATGTGATTTTGATATACATTGCTAGATCTATGTGTAAAGGTAAAAAATATTTTGAGTACCAGTATTTTTCTGCAAATGGTAAGACCATCAAGTTTTATTGCATGTGAATGCCTATGACGACATTCAGTGTATATGTATGGGGGACATAGTATTATGTACTTATGCCTTGTGAGAGCTTGCAAGAGATTGGGTGTGTATGTTTGTGTGTGTATGTTCTTGGGTGTGGGTGGGTATGTATGTGCATGTGTATGTTTATGTGTACACATTTATGAGCTCCTGTGATCTATTGTATGTTGCTGTAACAAAGTACACATCTCCCCAAGGGGATCAATAGACATTATCTTATTGGTGTGATTTATGTAATATCATTGTAATTTGATTACAGCAACTGTAAAAACAATTTTCCTAATTGGATAACATCTTATCTTATTGAAATTGTCTTAACATGTTTAAAATCCTTGTTATTATTAAATACCACAACTGGTTGAATGCCTTGATATACAGGGTGTCCCAGAAGTCACGCACCATCCTGTACGTGAGTAGTTTCCAATACTGCACCAGGATGGTGTGCGACTTTTGGCACACCCCATATACTTAAATGCCTCACCAGTTTGAAATACCTTGTTATTACATGCATTGAGTGTCTAAAACAGGTTGAAATTTCATTTCTTGTCATATTGAATTTATTATCTCAAAAGTTGTGTTTTGGCAAAAACAAAAGTTAAGCTACAGCTTTGTGAAAAGCGTTAGTTTAAGCGATTGTTTTTAAATTTTCACGACTTGTTTCTACAAAGATGTGCTTAGATGTGTCAGAGGCATTAAAGTCTTTATTTAACTTTTTTTTTCAGTCTTCTGATACCAATGCCATGTTCATCAGCTGTTAGTGTAATTTTCTTTTGAGAATACAGACAAGATTTTAGTGGATTTTGTGGATACAAACAAATAAATCTGATATTAGGCCTGCCTTGAATTCTGTTTTATTTATTGTGTGATGGATTATTGAATGGGTGTATTCTGTATTGCTGTCTCTTTTTGTGGCACGAAGCACAGTTACTATGTGTAAACCAGAGGCTAGAATGGAATCTACGTTCCTTTCTGATCATGGGATCCGTGGTTGCACACCAAAAATACAGTAGAACTCGCAATACTTGAACACAAGTTACTCTAATTCACGGATTTCCCGAACAATTTACATTGTCCCATTTATTATTTTCTTATTATTTGTGCACATATTCCTAGAATTACGCAATACTCGATCAAAATACTGTGGTCCCTGGGAGTTCGAGTTATCCGAGTTCTACTGTAGTTTTTATTACTTCATCGGTAGCTCATAGATAGAGTGTTTGTAACTGGGAGCGAGAGGTCAGTGTTAGCCTGACTATAATCTTGGCAGTGGCCGTGGCCATTTTGATTGACAGTCAGTGGAACACTTCTTTCTTATCTTAAATTTTCTGTATTTCTCTGTGTCTTCTTCTTGCCCTTTATAATCTTATTCTTATTCTTAAGACATAGGTTGCTATTTCTTCTTTTAAAATCCCAGTCACAACACATTCAAATGAATTAGAACGAATGACAAATAAACCCAGGACACCCCCCCCCCCNATCATCAAAAACTGAAGTAGACCTGGCAAAATATTAATAAGAATGGTTGGACAGACTTCTTTAATAGCTAGACTACCTGCAGAGCTGTAATTCTGCTACCATAACCATACCATTACTCAGTGGTGTAGCGTAATAATATTCAAGGTATTCACTGAATGCCCCAAAATGTAAGCAAAAGATTAAGCACCCACATAAAATCATACGCTTATTTAAATTCTCTTCATTTATAATCCAATCTTACTTCGAGCGTACCTTAAAAGCGCCGAATCGAATAAAAACCTCACAATAACTACTCCATGTATTGGCCTAACGGGATGTTTTTGGGGGAAGCACGCTGGCCGCCTATTAACCTTCAATATCAGCCTCTGACGTCACACCGCTTGGTCTTATTGAGGCAATGGGACGTGGAGAGTATAGCGCACGAAGTTAAGAAAAGCATTGCACCTTTACACCTTTAGAGCAGAAGATTTCTGTTTGCCCAAGACCATACCAATTTGCAGATCATGGGTAAGAATGTTTGGATATGTCTAAGTTGAACACCCCTTTTACCAACGTGAAATGGTAGAGTCCTAAGGAATGCCAGTTTGATAATTTTGATACCACATACAGTGTGCAAATAACGTGAGTTGAGCCGCAAGCTACTGGACACTAATAGCTTGTTTGTTTTCTTTCCTGATGAATATCAAGAACAAACTGAGATAAGAGCGGTCTGTAACATGAGTTCATAGGTCATGAAATTCCTTGGAGATTTTAACTCATATTCGGCCAGCATTTTTTTGCTAACTCTGTGATTGCGGAAAAACCTGTCTATTCAGAATAAGTTCTAGTGAAGGCTATTTTGGGGGAAAAAAGCGGGGGTGGGTTCGAGATCAAAACTGATCCAGAATATCGATATATTGCGAGCGTAGAATAGAGCTAACCAAAGCATCCTCTCTTTCTTTGTCAACTTGTTGAGATCGTTTCGTCTATATCTATCTATCTCTCTTTCTTTTATGCTAAAATCGAGATCTATCACTTAAGAATTAAGAGAAAAAAACAACTCCCCAACTCCCGACTAGAACTACAGTATTTAAAGGACTTGGTATCGATAGTTTATTATTTGATGAAGTTATTTCGAGCCTCAGTTTTGAACCGCCACTCGTGCATCCCGTGAAATTTCATCATGGCACAGCAAGGAGATGGGGTGTGTTCCTCAACTGAAAGTGAGCCTGTGTCAGTTTCTGAAGTTTTAGAGCTGAAAGAAAAGGGATTGTCATTTGAGCAGCGACTCGACATAAAACACAGAGGTAGGCCCACGCCTAAGTTTTTATTTAAGGGCAAAAGGCAAATGAGATTTTCAGAGCAATATGACAGATATCGGTGGATGTGCGGCTGCCCGCAGCGGAAAGCCTTATTCTATTTTCCATGCTTGCTCTTCGCTCAGAACACGACCTCCTGGACACAGCAGGGTTCAAAAAATGTTGTGAACTTGTTTAACAATGCAAAGAAGCATTCGCGAAGTGAAGTGCATCTTTCAGCAGTAACCGCCTTGAATCTTTTAGGCAGACTGCGTGTTGATGATGCAATGAATGAGGGCTGCCATTTAAGGAAACTCATCCTTCACTTGTACCTGACAGGGAATCCAACTTTACTCAGCTTAAGATACTCTTTTCAGACTCTGATGTGCAAAAAGCGCTCCATGGCGTAAGTGATGTAGCCTCTTTGTTAGATTCAATGAATGCAATGGACCTGACTGCAGCACTGCCAGATGTCGCTGAGACATTAAATCTATGTCTGACAACAGCCATAACAAGTGTTGAATGTGAGCGCAGCATCAGTGTTCTGCGTCGCATTAAAACGTACACCAGATCAACAATGAGCATAGAAAGAACAAGGCAGCTGATGCTTTTAGCTGTTGACTCAAACTTAACGAAAGAAATCTCAGATGAAGTGGATTTTAATGACAGAATCATCGACAAATTTGCAAAAATGAAGAACAGGAGGATAAATTTGCTCTATAAATCGTAGGTGAGTACATAAAGCTTGTTGCAGTTTGGTGGTTTACGTTCTTGAATAGTAACAGTTGATGTTTTCGCTAATTGCGATGTTCTGGTTTTTTTATATTACTAATACTTTAAAACTCTAACAAAAACCCATGTATAAAGTAATCCTGAATGCCCGTTCTCGACCGTCACGCTACGCCCCTGCCATTACTAGTTCTGCCAGGATCTAGATATCTATTTTCATGTGTGCTGGTTTCTAGATCTACGTAGGCTCATTCATTAATATCTAAATCTGGTCTAGATCTGGTCTAGTTTAGATCTAGACTATCTGTTAGGCTACCCAGACTGACTGGTGGTTGGAAATAGATAATGCAGTAAAACGAGATGAAACAATTTTTACATGGCATAATGCAGCGAGAGCCTTCACCTCTTCCAAAATCAAAACCTCTCGAACTCTGAACACACCCCAAACTCACACACGCCCTAGCGCTAATCGATAGGAAAAGATAGTAAGCGCCTTGGTTACTAGGCATGCCCAGACCAAACAAAATGGCGGCGTCTTCGCGAGGGAGTCCCCCGTATTTGTGACGTCACGGCACAGCTTGCGCTATCTGTATTATTTATAGTCTGTGGAGGTGGCAAATCTTTTTAATAATTTGGATCGATCACTTTTCTTGACCCCTGTGAACATTTCATCTGAAAAAAGAAACATCTTTTTCAATGTACCCTACTAGATTTCTAGCCACGTGCACTGTGTCGCTACAACCCTCTAACTGATCGCCAAAAACACCCATGAGGCCTGTTGTCATTCTCGAATCGCCATCAGAAGTGACTGCTTTAACTCTGCCTCTTTTATTTAAGTCGTGAGCTACCCATGTGGTATATTGCCCCACCCCCCTCACCTATGGTATCTGTTGCAGCTATAATTATTTGCTGTACACCCTGGGTGTTGATTGGGACATACAGATGCATTGTCAGTCTGCCTGCACAGTTTATTGGCATAAGATTTCCAATTATTTTTTTCGCAGGTGTCTCTTTCTCGGCAACAGTGAGAACTGCCTGGAATGGATTTCGGTAACCACTGCTAAGCGGCGTGTTGTAAAGAACATCTGCTTCAACTTTTATCAGTGAGTCGGTTTGGTCAGTTTTGATTAACATGGCCTGACGTAGGTATTGAGCCTTAGCCTTAAAATGTTCTTCAGTAAGTTCCAGTATGGTTCCTCCAATTTTCTTGCCGAGTTTGTCCGTGGCAGAATTATTGGAGGGACAAGACGGAATAGATACTTCCTTGTAGAGTTTAGTGAGAGGTGACTTGTACGGACAATTTAAACACTTTAAAGACATTTGCCAACTAAGACCCCACTGAATTTGAGTGTTTTTGTCAAAGATCAGTTCCCCCTTGCATTTAGCATTATGCTCCATATGCCCTTGAAAACTGTGGTGGAACAATTCTTCAATTTGGTGTTTACTCACTACTAAATATTCATTACTGCTCTCTTCTGCTTGTTCAACAGACTTTGGCGGACGAAGGATGCGGATACCAACATGGCCTCCGAACCATCTTCTGGAAGATGCCTGCGGATCACATGCTTCGATTGGATAGTAGCCAAGCCACTGTAAATTCGGCTTCTTATAGAAAATAACATGTCCTTTTCTATACCGAGTTGATTTGTTTTTCGATGTTCCTCCCTTTACCATGCTTTATAAAATATCCTAACTGGTTTGGGTACAGCCCTGTTGATTGTACCAAAGTAATAAAAAAAAAAATTGGGGTTGGTGGACCCCTCTAATCAAGCATAAATTTAAACAATAACTAATATAATACTATCTTACCTGACACAACTGCTAAGTCGAATCAGAGAAGCAAACTCGGTGCCAATGAAGATTCTGGGTACTGAAATTGATAACATTTCACAAACCCTAAGAATGGAGTCATGCTTCCCCCTTCCTCNGCTTCCCCCTTCCCCCTCCCCCCCTCCTGCTTCTCTTACCCTCCATTGTTTCATAAGAGCCAAGGTGAGAAGTGACTGAAAGTGCATAGCGTGACTGATAAATAAGGAGACAGGGGCTGCAAACTAACTAAGGGGAGGTAATCCCTGTTTATCAGTATCAAAGTGGTCAGTTCAGAGCTGAATGAGGGAAATATTATTTTGTGTTAGGTCCACTAGCATAATAGACTAGTGATTTCTTTTCTAAATTGAAGTTTATGCCCTTCAATTCGAAGACTTTACAGTAACCAAGCCATTCGGCCTTATGCTTTTTGTCACTAATTAGCAGCTAGAAGGTGTTACAAATATGCCTATAGCTTTTGACAGGGTGCAAATTACATTTTGTCTGAAACTTTGCATCCTGGTCTAAAACTGGTCTGTCATTGGGCTACTTAAATTGGAATTGTACCAGTTAATGATTCTTATTATTCAGGTATGAAGATGCTAATAGTACCTGGCATGAAAATATGTAATTTTAAATAGTCCCTTTAAAATTAGAAAATTGGCCACGGAGAGGAGGGAGAGGGGGTGGATTTTAATTTCAAAAGCTTAGATAGATACAGCTACCTTTGTAGACTCAGAATAGTGGGGGTTTTGTCACTCAAGTGCTGACTAAGTGGTTGTTGCTATGCGTGGAAGACTATCCTGTTTACTGTATGAAAAGATGTAAGGAGTGAGCAGACGCAAACAGATGCTGACACAAGGTAGGATAAAGGGGGAAGTGCTCAAGAAGACAAATGCAGAGAGAAAATGGAAGAAGGAAAGAAAGTGATGTGGTGGGAATCGAACCCGCGACCTCTGCGTCGGCACCCATCGCCTTGCCGTCAGTTTGGAATCAGGTAGACGTCTATACACGACCACGCCGCCACTCCAAGAAAAAGTGGCTTAGTGGCCGGGGTCTTTCCCGAAGCCGAACAGGAGACTAGCAGTCATAGCGCTAAGCACGAGAAAAAGCTTAAATTCTTGGGTTCTCTCAATCACTGCCAAAAGTTCTCAAAATCTAACTGGTTCATTGGCATGTTTCTGCGTGTCCAAATTTGGAGGAAGAGGTGAACTACAGGCCTGGTGAGTATTTTGGAACGGCACCCCAGGATAAATCAGTGAGGGTTGTAAATGCTTACAAAGAAAACAGTGAAAAAGACATTGGCATCTTCATACCTATAAGGAACCGAAGTTTGAAGTCTGTTTCTTGCTATCGTGATATCCATCACATAAATTGTCGCGCAAAAGGGGGGTTCATGTATCATTGTTGGGTTGGGGCGGGGGAAAACTGAACAAATTCTGACTGGGGAAAGATAGATCTACCCTTCGATGCAATTAGGTTGCAGGAGCCTAATTGGTCAAAACAGTTGGACTACCAGAATCGATATTTAGCAGAATAAATCTTTTAAAAAATAACTGTTGCAGGCAGTGTTTCTCAGTGGCTTCACCGGATTCCATTTGTGCGGGCCTGTGATCTGCAAGTGAAGGCCATATTTTAGCTCCTTTTCATTTAAATTAAAATTGTGAAACAGTAAACAGTATATGATTTAAGCTCAGTGGTGGCATCCAACCTACGGACTAGCTTTGGCCATCTCGGAACGTTTCTGTGGTTCTAGGTGGACCTTTTATTTTATGGCTCAAAGAGGCTTTTACAATATGGCTTCTGCAATCTTTATACAATGCGTTGTTTTGGTAGTTACTTTCGGATTAACACAGTGCTGTTAGATAAAGATGTCTTCGCTGTTTCGGTATAGAATCAGATTTCCAAGTGGGAAGAGGATAAGAGAGTCCTGAAAAAGATCCAACACAATTTATGAGAGGCTTTACGAGGTTGCAAGTTGGTAGGCGTTGCACAAAAGCTGATCTGCTTGATAAGATGAATAATCCAGGTACAACAGATATAAAAACTCAGCCCAGCTTAGAAGCTATGTTATAATCCTGTTAACTTCTCAATAGTCCTTGGTCCGTCCGTAGATCACCTTCCTCCCCTCACAACCTGTCATCTCCTTCCCCAGCCATCCTTGGCTCTTTGGAAACTTGTCATCGAGTGTATGTGATTTGGGTTTTTTTTTAATCTTGTTCATTTTGCAATATTAATTGGTGGTGGCTACCCAGCTATATTCTGCAACCTCAGAATCTACAGGCATTACATTTAATATATCCTCTGGGTTCTACCCATAATTATGTGATCATAATATATATTAAGTCCTTGGCCTGTCACTGGATTCTCATTCTCCTCTAAGTGACCTTACAGTAGTAAAGCCCTGGTCTGTCCGTGAACCTCTCTACTTCTCCTTTGCCATTGAATACTTCTTAAATGTCTCAAATCTTGTTCATTTTGTAACCCTGCAATTTCAGAATCTAAACGCATAGCAATGCACACATCCTCTAAACCCCATCATTTAGGATGTTACCTTACTTAGTCCAATATGCTCTTTGGTCTTTCCACGGACCCCTTACCCTTTCAGAGTACTTGTCATTGTGCTTTCCTTAAGCCTTGTCCATTTTATAACTTTCTAATGGTTGTTACGGCTTTATGTCTGCAATTCCAGAATTTGCAAACGGTTTAGTTATACTCTCTAGGCCCCACCATGTACGTTGTGTCCTTACTTTAAGCACAGTAGTAGTGTCAAGTCTTGGAGATTAATAATATAATTTGATACAAGCTTATTTAAGCAATGTTAAGTAGGCTACCTGTCCATTTTAGTTACTTGCGTTGTAGGCAATTGTCGCTTTTTCTTCAATTGAAAAAACAAAAATAGCTCAATGACCCAGTTTTACTCAGGTTCTGTACAAAGCAAAGAGGAGGGTAGTCGGGAAATCTTAAAAATTGGTATAAAACACACGATTTGCTCCAGAGTTTACAGGACACCTTTACATCTTTTCTCGCCTTTTTATTTTTCTAAAAGGACATTATTTTTCGATTTCGACCAACCATTATTTTCATAAGTCAGAAGGGTGGATGTCT
This sequence comes from Ellobium chinense, assembly GCA_033807755.1. Taxonomy (NCBI): domain Eukaryota; kingdom Metazoa; phylum Mollusca; class Gastropoda; order Ellobiida; family Ellobiidae; genus Ellobium; species Ellobium chinense. The sequence goes on along the minus strand of JAWQUT010000090.1, from coordinate 1,979,032 downwards.
TGTCGGCGTGCTAGATAAACAATGTTAAATAAAACCTGACAATACTGGTATTAAATCATAGCAGTTGTAACCCTGGGATTTCAATTTCCCTTTCGAGTATGGATAAGTGTGAAAATAAGAGTGTACTCTATAAGCTAATTACATGTTTGTACAAAGTGAGTACTGCGCGAATAAAATGCTTTCACCCTTTTTCTAAAATGTAACCGATGGCCCAGCACAGTAAAATTTCAATACAGTTCAACAGTATACTAAAATAATGCAAAAAAAAGCACTTTCCGAAATTATTGGTTTGAAATATCTGTGATGTGGCACTAATATCGCTGGATTTCGTTTGACATTGTTCGGCTGGTACGCCGGACAAGCATCCATCTATCTGACTTACAAAACTGAGAATAATGGCTTACCAAAGTTGCTTAATGTGATTTTGTTAATAAAACTCATTATGGTGCCATGGACAATCTTTGGTGCAAAAATGGTGAATTTTTACTAACTTTTGAACAGTTTCCGACTTCCTTGCCCTACTAATTCCAGACCTTTGAACAAACTTTGATTTTGGAGCAGTTTCAATTCTTTTCCCGGGTATAGGCAAGATTGTAGATGCCTGGAACATGTAAAGCAATATGAGTAGATAGCCTCCATAATATTGCTTAAATTATACTAAATGTGAATGTAAATCTTTGAGAGAACACGTTACGATTGGACTTGAAAGTCAGGACACTTCCTTAATGGTGGGGACCCAGAGGATATTTGCACTGCAGCCTTGTTAATTATGAAACTGCAGGGTTTCAGCGGGATAACAATCCCAGATGACATCGGGATAACAATAACACGATACAAAATAAACTAAGAACACAGTGACAAATACCCCACCAGAGAGAGAGGAGAGTCCACAAACAGACCAATATCTGGTAGAATCTAGAGGATATTTGCATTGTCATGCAAATAGATTCTGAATATTCAGGGTTACATCGGGGAAATAATACATGGGGACTTCGTTGGTTATTCTACTTTATTCTACCGATTTCTCAACCGTAAATCTTATTCGAAAAGTGAATGAATGTGCTGACGGCACATTCAAGTCCTAGTCTTGTCAAGTCAACAGAACTTATATTTTTTACAAAATGATTGGGCATTGAATCATGAATAAATATAAACCTGTGAAAGCCTGTGACAGAAAGATCAATTTGTTTTCAACTAATCTTAGTTAGTAGGTTTACCATTAGATATAGTGTACGGACTGGACTAAATATATTACTCGCATCAAAGATTACCATCGAAAATCAAATACACGTGCTGTGTAGATAAAATTCCCTAATTTCATCTAAGGAATGTTAATTTGATCAAGGAAAGGTACACTCTCTGATCAACATTCTGATGCGAACTTTTACCATTTTCACTTCAGACGTGGGCATGTTGAAAGAAGTTAACGGCAGTCTCATGGCACCGAATTACCCGGAGGTCTACCCTACAGTGTAACTTAGTACACGACTGATGACATGTTTTCAAGGTCTTCGCATCATGCTCTGACTGAAACCTAATTAAATTGGTGCATATAAAAATCTAGTCAATTATTATTAAACAGATAGATTAGCAATATCGTGGAGGCAATAAAGCCATCAAAGGCAAATTGAAGAACGGAAGTCAACGGACTTCTTCCTTTGGGAAAATAAGCAACTTTTTCATAATACAATGGTTCGATGGGAACGAACGCTCTCTTAAGGAATCCCCTGCATGGATTCGACCCCTGTAAATAAAACATTCCGTCTTTTCATTGTCCATCACTCAGGGCGGGAAGAAAAAAAAACGGGCGAGCGGATCGGTGTACCCGATCGATATGTCTAGACAGGGCGCGCAAAGCCCGGATTAAACTTGCTTAAATTGCTATGACTCAGTTTTTTGCAGACAACAATACTCTAACGCCCTTCGGTATGTAGGCTGATGGACCTCATCAGGTCTGCCTCTTCTGGGGCACATGTTTCTCTCCGGTTTAGAAAGCACAACAAAGGTGCGAGGCCAGGTTTCCGTGATTTTGACAGCTAATGGCTGCTACAAAATCCCTCATTCGCCTGACGTCTACATAAAATATGCATTGGACCCGAAATGATTACCGATGAACTGATTTTTATAAATTGGATAAAAGCGTAATCGTTGGTCTTAAGCATGCAGGCTTGACCAAATTTGTGACGGATGTAAAGATATAAAACACTGAACTCAGGTCTCGTGGTGATCATGATAAAACGACGTCAGACACACGGGCCAGTAGTCCCTGGTTAAACTAATGTAGACTAGAGCTAGACAGGCTTCAGTATCTAATATCATGCCTAGGCTAAGAAGTAATCTAGGCTAAATAGTAGGTTGGGATCTCAATGACCAAATTTTCCCCTGGCCTTACAGGGAAACGCTTGGCCTTGACAGTACCGATTTGCACTTCCTGCTATGTTCCTGTTCCTGTCCTTAGGCGTCTTCATATTTTACGTCGGTTAAGATATGCCATGCTTTGCTGACGTAATTTCCGATGCATAACGTCACACAACAGTCGATCAAACATGTCATGTTCTAAATACGTAACAAACTAATGCTGCGAATTGTAGATCAGGATTTACATTATTTACTCACTGGCAGCTCGGATAATATGCAGTGACTCTTGTCCAGAGCAGGGGCGAAGGGTCCATATAATCAAATAATCACTGATTACCAGCCGAAAATGCCGTTGGTCGACCTTGGCCTTCGTGGCAAGTTAAACAAGAACACCGCCGATATCCTATTTATTTGCTCTTTGTCAGGCCTATTCTTACTTTGACCTACTTTCAGAACCTGATACCCCTCCAATTTTCTCTGCTCTATTCACTGATTAATAGGGATAAAGAAGAACCTGGACACCCCTATAGCCAAATGTGGAGTGGCCTCACAAAAAAACTCAATGAAAGCAAGGAAATTTCACCGGCTAGTAAAGAAGAGCTGCTAATCAAGGTCTCCGCTTGATTTGTGGTACAGCTTTCACCTATTGCGGTTTAATGTGATGCGGAACAAAAATAACATATTGGTAAAACGAGACACTATTCTATAGCATTTAGTGAAATTCATTATTATCAAGGGCCTCTTTATTTGACAATAATTAACACTGTTGCTGACAAGTGACATGCCTTCAGTCACAAGTTTACGACCACTTTTATTTTTCGCTCAGTTTAGAAATGAATCCACACTTGCAGAAAGCCACATGAACAGTCTCACCACACATATCTCCATTCACAAGCCCAGTGCTGGTGTTGCCACGTTGCCTATTTTATAGTGCAATGTAGCTGAATCCCAAAATCTTTGGTTGGGGAAAGCACCTTGGGGTACATTTACTTTTTTTATGAAGGAGGTTTCTGACTTTATGAAACATACAAACAAACTTATTAAATAAACATAAATTCTTCTTGGGAAATAACATGAATGACAAAACGTCTTGGAAAAGTAATTCAGTTGGCCCCCCTGTTCTCAAAACCGGCAAGGTTTAACGATGGCAATACTCATATAGGCCTACCCATTTGCAAAAAGGTGGGCTCGGCTTCATGGTGTAGACTGGGCCTGAAAATTACGTTTTCAATAAAATTAGTATCTTCTTGTTTTAGGTCTGGATATTTGGCTAGAGGTGGAAACGGGGGAGGGGGAGGGAGTCGCTGAGCATAGAGCGGTTTGTCCAAAGATGTTAGTCAGTCTGCTACCCAAGCAACCAAAGGTCATTCTTTTTAAAGCTTGACAGATTGTCACTCCCCTACGGTCTGGATGGGTTTTTCCTGCAAGGTCGTGTTTCCAATGTTTTGTTTATTAGCCTAGGCCTGCTAGGTCTAGCCTAATTGGACCTAAATTCTACAATTTTGGAGCCATTACACCTTGGTGAGTGATAGTATACATGTATTTTTGTGCGATCCTGGCCCTGTAACTGATCTGTACTTTTTGGTGCCTTTTCAGCCAACCTGTTTCTAACTACTCAAACTTTTGTTGTAGCTTTTCAGGAATTGTGATGATGCCTACGGATTTTTAAAGTCCATACTCTGTGTTACAGTATCATACTGTGAACATCAAATGTGACTCCACGAACGGATATTATAGCACTTTCGACTAATACCGCATACGTGACTATAAGTGACAATCATGTTCAACTATGATTACCCTGTTGAGAAAGCCAGCCTTCGCCCCTGGTCCAGAGACACTGATACCGTAAGACACTAGGGGGGTTGAATTTATTCTTGCTGCCATCTACCCGTTGTCATTAATATACATCGGATAGAAGGAAGTTCTGAAAAGTTGGAGGAGGAACGGGAGTGTCGACGTTTTTTGTTTTTTTTTTTTTGTTTTTTTTTTTTGGNGGGGGGGGGGGGAGATTAGGCGCTACTCACATGCAACTTTTTTTTTAAAAAATAAATGTCTGTCATTTTTAAGGGAGATGAAAATCCCAAATTATGATTCTATTATCATCATGACTTTCTTGACATTAATATTGCACAGAGTAATACTTGACATTTGGCACTTAAGAAGTCATGTCCATGTGAATGAGCATGCACTGAATAAAGCCCATGATAATTTCTACATCTGAAATCACTATTCTTCAACATGTAAACCGTTTGCCTAATTTTCTTCGCAAACTTTAGCGGGACAATGTTAATAATTCAGCAAAAGTTCACCTTGCTACCAAATACAAAAATGGCAATACATTGTCGTCTAAACTATATAACAAAGCAATGCGCGAGGTTTGAGAGAAAATGAGAGAACATTTTGTTAGTTATAACTGGCAAAGAGAACATTCAACTTTTACCGCCACATCAGCATTATTAGTCGTTTTTCGCTCAGAAAAAAATGATGTGTTTGTATTAGCTTTATGACTATTGAGAGGGTAAGTTTTGATTAAACTAATTATCGTATATTTCTAACACAATTTACAAATCCTAAATGTAAAAGGATAAGTTAAGTTGTATTAGATAAATACTATAAAATTGTATAAACTTTTCAAAGCTAACCTTCGTTATTTACATGCACGACTTTACCATACCACTTTTTCAACGTTAGTTAGTTTTCTTCAATGATGATTTAATATAAGATGGTAATCTGAAAACCTATGAACTGTTTCACAGATTCAGCGCTCCTAAGTGCACATTACATTGCATCCAAATGCAGTGTCAAGAGAGAAACTCAGAAACAAAAATTGGTCATTTAATTGAGAAAGAGATACGTATTACTCTCTACGCTATTATCATTATTTTGTTGTTGTTTTAAGGTAAAATTATCTCCGTGAACGGCTTTCCGAGTCCAATAAATTTAATGTGACATTTTACAGTGGCACTTTCACAGCATTATTTGAAACTTGAAAAGATGATGTTAATAGAGGCGTAGCGATCTCTCTCTCTCTCTCTCTCTCTCTCTCTCTCTCTCTCTCTCTCTCTCTCTCTCTCTCTCTCTCTTTCTCTCTGTCTGTCTCTCTCT
>JAWQUT010000090.1:1962327-1973450 GCA_033807755.1 Ellobium chinense | reverse complement strand
AGATAGATAGATAGATAGATAGATAGATAGATAGATAGATAGATAGATAGATAGATAGATAGATAGATAGATAGATAGATTTACATCGTGGTTTCAGACAACCAGCTGCATGAATGTAAGTGCCAAATTAAAAAAAAAGAAAATCACAATCGCTGCGCCCCTGGCCCAATATTTTGTCAGTTTTACTTTGCTTAAGGTATCCCTAGTAAAACAGAGATAGTCTAACTAAATTAGGCTTGATATATTGACAAAATATTGACTGTTCGTTACAAAGATATGGCTTTGATGAAACTTACTCTCTTCTGCTCATCAACGTCGACCAAAAAGGTTCCGCAGTGTCACTGCGGGGACAAAAAAGAAAATACTTATCCACGTAGCCTACTTAGACAAATCTTCAACATTATAATAATGTCCCAAGGGCTTATTTTAGCTACTAAACATCCATTTTTAAATGACATCAATAACAGCAACCAAGACAAATATGCCACGACATTTAACGCGACACTTTGCTTTTTGTATGGCTGCAAACGGAGTACCTTCACATTCCCCTCGTTTTCCCCTTGTGATTTTGGGAGGGCAGAAATCGAGTTGGAGATGCAATCGGAATGCACCGTTTCACCTTCCATTCGGGATCTACATTCCAAGATGGAAGCGCAGTGTGTGTTGGTGATACAGCTCTTGTTGCTCTTCTTATTAAAGAAAAGACGCCATTACAGAAGACAGAATGATTGTGTTCACAGTGTATTTCAGAAAAGGGAACGTTATGGCTAATATCATTTTCTTGTTAAATGATGAAGACAAATAAAATAATGTGTCTCATATTTAAGGATGAAGGCAACCACATTTCGTTTGCTTCTAGAATTGGTTGGACCCTCCATTGAAAAGCGGACAGCACACTACACTACACACCAGGGGCGAAGGGTCCATATTTCAAATAATTCTACTTCGTTACTTTCCGTAAGTTTCGGAACTTAGCGAGAGAGCATGAAGCAAATCTGTAAAATTATAATTAAACTGCAACTCGTCTAGTTTAATTATTAATCACTGATTACCAGCCGAAAACGCCGTTGGTCGGCATTGGCCTTCGTGGCAAGTTAACAAGAACACCGCCGAATCCTATTTATTTCGTTCAAGAAGTGCTGCTAATCAAGGTCTCCGCTTGATTTGTGGTACTTTCATCTATTGTAGTTTAATGTGATGCGGAACAAAGATAACACGCTGGTAAAACGAGACATTATTCTATAGCATTTAGTGAAATTCATTATTATCAAGGGCCTCTTTATTCGACAATAATTAACACTGTTGCTGACAAGTGACATGCCTTCAGTCACAAGTTTATGAACACTTTTATTTTTCGCTCAGTTTAGAAATGAATCCACACTTACAGAAAGTCACAGGAACAGTCTCGCTACACACATACCTCCATTCACAAGCCCAATGCTAGTGTTGCCAGGTTGCCTCTTTATAGTGCAATGTAGCTGATTCCCAAAATCTTTAGTTGGGGAAAGCACCTTGGGGTAGATTTATTTTTTTTATGAAGGGAGGTTTCTGACTTTATAAAACATACAAACAAACTAATTAAATAAACATAAATTCTACTTGAGAAAAAACATGAATACAAAACGGCTTGGAAAAGTAATGCAGATGCCCANGCCCCCCCCGTTCTCAAAACCGGCAAGGTTTGACGATGGCAATGCCCACATAGGCCTACCCATTTGCAAAAAGCTGGGCTCGGCTTCATGGTGTAGACTGGGCCTGAAAATTACGTTTTCTATAAAATTAGTTTCTTTTTGTTTTAGTTCTGGATATGTGGCTAGAGGTGGAAACGGGTGGGGGAGAGGGTCACTGAGCATAGAGCGGTTTGTCCAAAGATGTTAGTCAGTCTGCTACCCAAGCAACGAAAGGTCATTCTTTTTAAAGCTTGAATTGTCACTCCCCTACGGTCTGGATGGGTTCTTCCTGCAAGGTCGTGTTCCCAATTTTTAGTTTATTAGCCTAGGCCTGCTTTTGTTGTAGCTTTTCAGGAATTGCGATGATGCCTACGGATTTTTTAAGGCCATACTCTGTGTTACAGTATCATACTGTGAACATCAACGGGTATTATAGCACTTCCGATTAATAGCACTTCCGACTAATAGCACTTCCGACTAATACCGCATGGTAACTATAAGTGACAATCATGTTCAACTATGATTATCCTGTTGAGAAAGTCAGCCTTCGCCCCTGCTACACACTGCCTCCACTAGGTCTAGATCTACGCTTGATTGTGTCGACCGCTTGATTTCTTGAGGCAAAAGCGGGAGAAATTTTACTGCAGCACTAAAAATCAAATCTTCACGGAACCGTTGTGAAAGTGAGAGGAAAGTGAATGGGTGCCACTCCGTCGCCGACTAGAGATTATATAGATCTCCCATTACAGTTTCACAGTGAAAGCAGATTTCACAAAGAAAACGAGGGGAATGTGAAGGCACTCCGTTTGCACCCTAATAAGTCAAGCAATTCCATAGACTCGTTTCAACTCAGTCAGTGGTCTATGCTGACTCGTGCACGACACATAATTATGACGAGGGCATGACTAATGCCTTCAGAGGCTTAATTCTTGTATTGTCTCCCTTAAAGATGATCGTGCTATATCCTGGGTCCAAGACAGACACTCCCCCTTTAGGCCCCCCCCCCCTCCGACCTTTCTTCCTCTATTCCCGTAAAGCCTGGTACAAGAGAAGTTGATTTCCGGTTATTTGCTATAAATATTTTGTTGGGTACAGAAATGACAAGCCTAAATCTACCCTTAACGAATCAGTGCTTTAAATGCCACTCTCACAGGAAACCATTTAAATTCTGTTCATTAGCAGCTTTCATAAAATTGAACGATGATATTTAGATCTAGTTGTAGATAAAATGTTCCTTGTTAATAATCCTCTTCTGAATGTGGAATGGCAAGTTTTTTTTGTTTTTTAAAAATAAGTTTATTTTGAAAATCCTAACAGTTTTCTGCATCAATCGGCTGCTGATGCTGTCAAATTGTTTGTTACTCAGCTTTTGTTTACAAAGAAATATGTGAATATTATATGATGAATTTTTTTTTTCACAGTGTCTCAAATGTGTAAACGGTGTATTACTTGAGAGTACTTGTCTATAGGAATACCTTGTTCACTAAGTGCATATAATATTACTGCATTTTATAACTTGCCAACCAAGAGAGGCGTAATCTCATAAAGCTGATTTTTGAGATAGTGATTTAAAAAGTGGACAAGCACATCATAAATAATTTTCTGTTTTCAAATATTTTTTTCTGTCTGAAAATTATCTATGTTGCCCACCGAGCCAATATATCGATCTGTTACCGCGCTCATGCGTAATATGACGCAATAAAATTCCTAATAAACTTGTTAAGCTTGTTAAAAAAACAGCTGGCGTGACCGAGAGTTGCCCTCGTGTCTAGAGTTATTCCCCTTCCTCGAACAGCAGCGCCTTGTGGCAAAAATGATGACGTCATTGAAGTTCCATTAATTACAGACACTTCTATTTGACGATGTATTATTGAGCTTTCAGTTGAGGTTTTGGTCATCCAAATTCAGAAGTAAAGTTTGACTGTGTAAGCCAAGTAAAGTATTCTGCATTTTTATTGCCTCCGTATGATTTTGCTTGGCACAGCTGCCGCTTACAGTGGAATTAAAAGATTCTTAACGACGTGTTATCACCCGTCCGCAGAGCACTGGCTAGAAAGCTTGGCCGGGTGGCTAGAACGTATTTGACGTAGGCTTATGACCGCCACGAGCGTAATGGGACTTTGCATAATATAATCTTTTGGGTTGTCTGGGACAGACAGAGGCATTATATCATGTTGACAGACACTTGAAAGACTATTTTATTGGAACAGCAGGGTATCATATGATTTAATATGGTCTGTAGGGCGATGCAGCCTTCCTTTAAGGTGGCGTGCCACACTTCCTTCACTCGGTTTGAAAATGGTAAGGTGTTAAGTGTATGCACCTTTAATAATTTACTTTTCACAGATTCCAGTGGCACAGATGTCGACAATTTTCTGTTTGCTGGCTGTCTTTGAATAGGTGAATGGTTGTTGAGATAGATGGGGAGAGTTAGTGAGAGAGAAAAAGAGGGTGGGAAAGGACAGAGAAAGTTAGTGAAAGAGTAAGACAGAAGAGAGAGAGAGAAGGAGAGAGAAAGATACAGAGATGTTAGTTACTAAATGTAAGTGTCATTTATGCACATGAGTTGTTGTTTTTTTCTCCTCTCCTTCTTTTCCATTCATTCTGAATTTTCGTGCAGTATATTGTTGGTGGTTGGCTTTGGCATAAATAAGCAAACCTGAAACTTTGATGTGTATGGTGTAGATTTCAAGTTGTTAATCATTCATTTTTCCCTGGAATCGGAAATAACCACAGTTCTTATTTGTTAGCAGGCAAAAGACTATCCCGGCATGTCTAAATAGTTTAAGAATATTTGCTATTCGTCATCCTCTTGACGACGAGGGGTTTCAAGCTCGTTTATCATTAATCCATACATGCCTAAGTTTGAGATTATCTTTCAAAATGTATTGTTTGTTTCATGTGTTGAGGAGCGATGGGCACATAATATGAAGGATTCATTAATAATTTTGTTTGTTTTTGAAATTTTCTATAATTTTGTTGATCGTTATGAAATGTCCGACTAACGGGGCGCTTTGCATGAAAGGATTCGTGTGCGTTTCAGAGGATTAAAAAAATTGTTCCCAAAGGATGGTAAACGTGAGTAATTTTATAAAGTACGTATTATTGCTATAGAGAAACACGTATAGAACAAGACTTCAAATAATATCCATAAACTATATAAAGGTTATAGAAATGAGAAGAGAGACTAAATATCTGCAAATTTCTGATGATGAAATAACATACATATAGCACCTATGCAAGAACAGTACCCCTGTACTTAATACAAAGTTCTGATTTTCAAATACATTATACCAAAAGCATTAAAAATGCCCATTTTATCCTGATAAAATATCGTGAAACTATGTCCTTTTCTTATTCTGCCTGCCGTTCATATATTTGCTGGTATCGCAGTATCGTACCAGTATATATCCTCAGTTGTCCCTCAGGTGGCAAGAAAATCAAGAAAAGTGGAGCTGTCCTTAGCTCTTTTTCCTGTAATTGTGACGGAGTGTTTTTGAAAGTAGACACCAGGAAAAAAGCCTCGATGCTACTATCGTTTCTTTAGCCATATATTACTATTCATAAAATACCTAATTTTCAAATATTTTGATTCGTGCAATATTTTTCTCCTATTTTGTGACAAGTGCTTATAGGATGTAAGTTAGGGGAGAAAACAAATTCAATTTGTATGTTTTAGACCACCTTAAAATCATCTTGAAAATCAAGATAGGACAATGTAGCAACAGTGGCAATCCATCTAGCAATAATTTATTCTCGAGCTGAGCTTTCCCTCTATCTTCTTTGTGTTTTAGTTTTAGCTGTTTCAGTTTCAGCGTTTAATTTTGCAACACAACCATCCATATCACAAGAATTTGATGGTAATGTGTAAGCTTGCAATCCATAATACCTTGTTTTGTGACCAAGAAAAATGACGCGTAGCGTCCACAATTAGTATAGCAGTCGGATATAACATAATTATTTGTATGACCCACAAACAATAACTTCAGCATAAAGCGACAATATCATTAACTAATCCCATAGGAGGTCTTCTGAAAAGCCTCGTTGCTGCAACAAGTACATAACATAAGGACGATTTCCATGAACATTTGTAAAGCGCTACATTCATGGGTCTCTTTTTATTACCAGTAATGCTGGAAAATAAAATAAATTTTAAAAAGTTAAATAAGGCATGGTAGAGTGACTGAAGCAGTACAATGATAAACAGTACTGACTTCATTTCTGTTATGGCGTTCAAGATACAGGAATAAAAGTGAAGCGTCTCACCACTGCAATGGCATAGTAAATAATGGGTTCAGAATCTTCTCACTACATAAACAACCGATGGTGTCATTATAATTTTTTAAAAACTATTTCTTAGCCGTCTAACCGTTTTCTGAAGATCTCAGTCACTTTGTTGACATATCAAGTCACAATTCTCTACTATTTGCCATCCATTCTACATTGGTTGCCGGTGAGAGCAAGAATAGAATACAAAATTCTTCTGCTTTGTTATAAGGCTCTGAATGGTGTTTGCCCTTCCTACCTATTGTTATTGGAAAAACGCAAACCAGTTAGATCCTTACGTTCTGAAAATTCTCTTATTCTTTTAAAGCTGTCCGTTGTTTCTCTGATGATAAGACAAACTACAATATCTGTGCAACCAGGACAAACTTGAAGAAATTCGGGGAACAAGCATTTAGTTTTATAGGACCATTTCTGATAGGACCATCTCTGATAGGACCATCTCTGATAGGACCATCTCTGATAGGACCATCTCTGTATAACAACCTGCCCCGTTATATTCGGAATTCCGACTCATTGACTGCATTCAAGGGGTCACTTAAAATACATCTATTCAGGAAACGTTTTGGTTCTTAGTTAAACATAGCTGACTCTGTCACAACTAAATTTTGAATAAATCTATATTATTGTGTTTGAATATGTGTGCGTGCGTGTGTGTATGTGTGCGTGGGTGTGTGCGTGAGCGCATATGTGTGTGCGTGCGTATGTGTGTGTGTGTGTGTGTGTGTGTGTGTGTGTGTGTGTGTGTGTCCGTGTGTGTGTGTGCGTGTGTGTGTGTGTATTTAGGTACGATTGTTTTCGCATACCTATTGTACTGAAGTGAGCTTGCATGCATATCTGAGAGAATGTTGAAATGTCAAAGCGCCTAGACTCCACCTCGGGGATTGGGCGCTATACAAATACAATTTTTTATTATTATTATTCTCTCTTGTATGAGGCAATGATTTATGTCAGGAGTATAACTATAAAAATATGTTCTGTGTGTGTACCTAACAACTGGCGTTGCCACCATAACTATCTGTTTCTTAGCATTTTCATTTAGCGGTTCATTTGGCATGCCTAGATTAGATATGATTCACTTGTTTGCCACACATTCTTACTATTCATTCCAGCTGCGCGCATTAGGAGTAAATTGACTTTTAATAATCAGCTTACCTTTTGCCCATGGCCACCGTAAATGACCACATTTTTTTTCTTTTTTTTTTAATCTAGCAGTTTCACTCTTTTCTAAAGATGTGAATCACTTTTTAACTGGATATGAATTTTACTTGTTTGCCACCCATTCTTCCTTTATGGAGCAACGGAACGGGTTAAAAGTTTATCGACCGTAAAAATATGTATACTTCCTGCATAGAAGATCTGAAAATGCCATCATGATTTTCTGTTTCCTTGTGTTTTACCTTTATTAATAATTTGGATGACTTTCTTGGCTTATCTGGAAATGAATTTCATTTGTTTGTCATTCTTGTTTTAGGCAACGGCACGCGCCTCTTTTCATTACTGGTGTTACAACAACGACAACAACAACTACATGTACTATTATTATGTACTTCTTCCTGCAGGAAGCAACAGTAGATAGGCCATAAATATTGATTTCTTTACAGTTTAAGCATTTTCTAATGATGCTCTGTGTTTTCTAACATGCCTAAGTATGAATGTTACTCCTTCGTCACTCATCCTCTCTTGAATGACGCAACACCAGGCGTTTGAAGGTAATCTACCTATAAGAAACTACTCGCTTATTGAACACAACTGCAAATGCTATCATAATTTTCTCTTCCTTGTCACTTTTATCTTTTTCTAAAGATGTGTTGTTGGTTGTTTTTTTTTTAAATTTTGATTGCTTGGATAAAATTTTATTTGAGTGGCCCTTTTCCTTCCCTAGTCTATATCAGAAAATAATAAGATTTTGTTCACACAGCTATTTCATCAAAGTGGCTTTCCTTGAATGGAATCTTGAAAGCTATTCGCCGCCATGGAAAGTATGGCTACATTAACAGTTTCAACAAGTTTCGTCTCAGTAAACCAGCTATAAAACACTTTGCATGTACTTCTCCATAGCACCAGGTTTATTACCATCACTATCACAATTTCCACTACAGGCACCACCAGCATCAATGCTACTACCCTCTACAAATTTCATTACAACAAATGTTCCTCCACTTACAACTACACTAGTACATGTACTTCTACTGCCGCTGCCAGAGTCTGTTACTACTAGTCTACTGCTGCTGCTGCTACAACTACTGCTCCTGCTACGGGTGTTACAACAACGACAACAACAATTACATGTACTATTATTACTTCTGTCTGCTGCATACACTATTGCTGCTGCTGCTGTTGTTGTTGCTGCTGCTGCAACACAACAACAACAACAACTATACTGCAGACTCTGCTGAAGAGAAATAATCATCTATTCACAATCCCACAGATATTTCTTCAGTTGAAGTAGTTACTGTTTTTTGTTGCAGCAGCAGCAGAAGCAATCGTAGTAGTATTCCTAGAGTAGTGTTGATGCATTTGTGGCACTAGTGGTAATAGCAGCGGCAGTTGTTGCGGTTGCTGTACAGCAGCAGCAGAGGCAGCAATGTTAATATATTAGTAGTAACAATGGTAGTGATAATAGCAATTGTAATAGTGATGATGGTGGTGCTGAAGCTGTTGTTGTTTTTGTTGTTGTTGTTTGAGGTGATGGTGATGGTGGTTGTGATGGAGGTTGTGATGGTGGTGATGTTGGTAGTGGCACAGGTGATATAGTGTCGTTTGGAACAGCCAGCAAATTGTAACTAAAATTGTTGCAACTGCCAATGCAGCATATTCTAGAGAAAAACTTTGTAGGCCCAACAAAAGGGAGGTCACCCCAATGCCCTGACGTCATATAAGTAGATCTAATGCGCCTTAGAGAAAAGTATGTGGACCTGGATCCTTAAGAAACTGCCTACTCTGAGCACCTAACTACAGATCCTGTCATAAATGCATCATTTCCTACCTTTCTATAACTTTCCTACATATATAAACCACATTTTTAATATATCCAGCTGTGAATTTTACCTGTGTTGCTTTTGTTTGGTTTCTGCGGGGTCGCGATATGGCAAGCCATACCCCTTCTTTAGCAAAGAACGTATCAGTCTGTAGGCAAGCCAAGACGGTTACAACTAATGCGGAAGAGACAGACAATAATGCATTGACTTGCGAGTGATGTTTGCTATATGTATATCTTTGCCTCATTCAAGAAGCATTTATTACCACCGTTAATTCTTGCTATATCCTCCTCCAACACTAGGCCACTGAGAAGATGTTCCAGTAACAAATTCAAAACCGTAGATGGTTGCCCCCATATTGCTGAGCATTCCTAACCGGTGACCCAAGAGATGTCATATGTCTAACAAACCTCTAATAGGTGTGCGCCCTTCCTCCTTGTGACTAGCGCGCACCAACGAAAAACATACTTCTGATACCGCCTTTGTTGAGAATACAACGACGGCCCCTTGTGCGACACCGCAGGAACCAAACAAACGCAACCCAATACACCATTCAATCTTCTCTAGATGAAACGGCATCGCATCTTTGAATTTTATTTATTCTTTCGAACGTGAGTGTATCTGTATAGATCACAAAATCGAACAGAACTCCCATTCCCTTATAACGACGTCACAAATTTAATATGGAATTTGTTTGTCATTCACAATTTTTGGCTGATAAGACCACCGACTAGGGCGAAGTTTAATGGAAACATACCTTGCAAGATATAAGAAAGGATGAATGGCAAATAAATGAAGTTAATATCTAGGCATGCCATCAAAGTGTTTCAGCTCTTTCGAAGAAGGTTAAACTGCTAACAAACAGAAAATAGTGCTGGCACATACAGCTTCTCCGTGCAAGCAATAAAACATGTAGACTTCCAAAGATCTATAATACTTGTGATGTGTACCGTTGCCTTACCAAGAGGAAGATAAATGGAATATATATATACAAGACAAACACCCCATTTTACCAATGGGCAAGCAGGCAACGCACCAACGGTGAAAGAATACCTAGCGCACATAAGGCATCATAGACGAATGCATTAGACTCCTTGCAAAAGTTGGACGATTATCGAGTCGGGCGGATTGAAAAGATCTATCGGAGATTGTATTTCGTTGCTATACATATTCTTTTTTTTTTAAAAAGGGTAAAAAAAATAAAGAGGACTGATGTGTATAGTAACCTGTTGTGTATTTTCTACGAATTTAGGTGAAAACCGTATGTTACGTAGTTCTCAAGAAATCTGTGACACAAATTTGGCTGAAGCGTTTTATTAATATATATTATTTTTTTTATTATATATATATATATATTATAAAATAACTCGTGAAATTTTATAGCAGCCATATCTCGACTATTTGTGCACAACCCAGCATACACCTTCCTTTTGGTATGAAGGTGTTTCTTTCGATAATTCTGCGCCTTAAACGGTCCGTAAGTATAATTACGTAAGTATAATTGATAATTACGTAAATTTTCTTTGTTTCATAAATACGGTCCCAGTTCAGAGTTTTTAAATAGTTTTTGCGGTTCGCGCCTGAAATGTTTAGTTCCGGTACCCGAAGTTAAAACCGAGCATTTGTATCACTATCAGATCCCGGGTCGGGAATTTGCACGTAGCAGAGTCGATCGCCAAGTGAACATAATCATCGTTACGAAAAGGGGCAGAATCAATAGAATGAATATGACTTTGGCCGTGTGAACCACCAGCGCGAATACTGGCGCTTTCCGATAGAAAGATGCAACTTCAATGCTGCAAATCCTAGACTTAACCGATGATTTTTTACACAATGACGTGTGTGAGCACAATAAATACAAAAAGAGGAGCGGCGTTAATGTTGTTGATGTAGTTTGGTCGTTTGTTTTGCATGATAACACGCAAATTTGCGGGTGCTTTGACTAGTATATATATATATATATATATATACTACGTTGGAAGGGGAGAGGGGGGTCCAATTATAATGCCACACCGACGGTGCTTCATAGAACAGTTGTTCATCCTTCTTCCGTGCTTATAACATCGAAGAGAGGGTTTTTCTTGTTTAATTATTACTTAATGGATTTTCCGCATTTTTCTCCCGATTATGACTCCTCCAAAACTGAACTCCAACCACGCCTTTGCTGAATGAACGTTCACATTTGTTA